>FLMG01000901.1:0-19412 GCA_900088475.1 Hyphochytrium catenoides
TCGTCCTTTCATACGTTTACCCAATGTTGCCTCAGAGTTGACCCAAACTTTACTGATGTCGTTTTACAGTGCTACTCGCTTATGAGTAAAACAAGTCGGTGAGCTTGAGATCAGTGTTTAGGCAAACCAAGTAATACTACGTGGAGCTCTTCAAGACGATGATGAGTATAGCAGCAAGAGTCAGTATGAGCGCTTAGTAAGGTCGAGTGACGTTGAGGATCTATGGACACCACGCTACGTCTCTTGATGAAACTAAATGGACACGTGGAGGCTTTGCAAGTCAACGTGGGAAGAAGCCGTAAGGACTGAGCCCACGACCAAGGGTCATCAGAAGTAGGGCTGTGAGGCACGTTAGAAGTCTCGGTATTGTCGAGCAACTAAGTGCGTTCAGAGAGTCCTCCTCTTTAGACAGACTGGAGGGAAAGATAGACTGGAGTGAACCAGAGATAATATACCGGATACAACTCACAGTCCTAACAGTCCCACTGAGGTCAAGGAGCAACTCAGACTCCGAAATGAGTAACTGAGCTCCTTGACTACAGTTTTCTCATCAAGACTGTGGCCCATCGGATTCCGGACATAGGCGGATTAACCAACAGTCATTAGGTATATGTGGACTCTAATCACTAATTGGTACGGTAGGACAGTGAGTCCTTAGACCAACTAACTAGTAGGCCAAGCCGTACTGTAGCCGTGCAATATCTTCGACGAAAGGATATCCCTCATAAAGTACAGCGGATAAGTAAAGGATACTCCAGGAGTAGTGTTGTGACCCGGGTCAACTTTTTGCCAACCCGACCTGACTTGGGTCAACAGGTGCCCAACCCGGGTCAACCTGAGAAATAAGCCTAACATTTACTATAGGACTCGGGTTACTCGGGTTGCCTATACATAAGATATGCATTTAGCCAAATCTCACTGTGTAGTTGTAGGTAGTAGTGCGTTGTGGTGGACTGTCGACTCGTCCCTCCATTCCTCTTGTTGGAGATCTCCTGCTGGCATCTTCGGCGAGTTTCGTTCTGCATGAAAATCTTCTAGAACTCCTACCAGAAGTCGTCGAGCGATAGCATGAAGGAGACTCCTTGGGCCTTGGGCTGACTTGGAGAGCGAGGAGCGGGAAGTGGACACCGCCCTGCTCGTTGCTGCTTGTTATCTATTGCCTATTGCCCTTGATGTCCCACGGCTTACAAATGTGAGGCAAAGCGCGGGAACTGGACAGAAGGCAGGTGCTTTTGGCGCGAATGAGGGCTTGTAAAGATCTCCAACATCCAACAATAGAAGATCCTGCTCGCTGCTGGTCGTCGCTCTTCTTCACTCTTCTGTTTGATCACCTACTTTTCTTCGATCTTGCTCGAGATTACTTACTACTCCTTCATAGTCCTTTCTCCTCTTCTTCGCCTGCTGCTTCTGCTTCCTTTTCTTCCGGTGCCTTCCTCTCTCCGATGAAGTTGAGGAGGGAGGTCAAGTTCAGCCTTGTTAGAGTTGTCTTCGTGAGATAATGACGTGTGACTCCCGTCATAGTTCCATTTCCCTTGACCACTTTAAGTACCTACCACTCAGGCAGCAGTGCCAATAGTAACAAGCCTTATCGATATCAATCCTCATACCTCCACTAATAGTTGCAACTATCTCGCCCTCAAACTATTCACGCATAGACGACAAACGTTTACTCCAATTCTTACCAAATGGCGGTGCAGCAGCGGGGAGGAAGCAATAATTCAAGCGACAACGGTACGGGCAGTGAGAATATACCAACCAGGAGACAGGAAGACGGCTTAAGAGGAGGCTCTGTCACTCCTATCATTGATGTACGTCGGGGCGCTCTTTCTCGTTTAGGGGGCAGTGGCCATCCTGCAACCAACCCAGCCCGCTCCCGTTCCACCACCGGCTCCTCATCACAGTCATCGTCGCCGGGAACAGATGGTCTCTCTACTACGTCCTCTTCTTCCAATAAAAGCGCTTCTCGAGGAGCTGAGACAGCAACGTCACCACCAGCCACCACCACCTTACTGCAGGAGGAGGACGTAAGTGAAGAGGATCAACAACGCACCTCCTCCTCCTTTGGCCCAGCTCTCTTGGCAGGACCCGCTAGGGCCAGAGGGCCACCAAAGTCCTCTTGGGTATGGGAGCATTTTCAAGGGGTCACAAGCAAGACAAAAGTCAGCAAGTTTAGCAAGAGAGTCCAAGAAAGGCTTCAGCAAACAAAGGATCCCGTCGTATGCCTAAAGTGTGCAACAGTGTACTCGAAGGCAAGTGGTACTGGTGTATTAAAGAAGCACCTGGCGAAGCACCGGATTTTTGACCCCGAGGCTTGCACGGCGAGAGAGCCAAAGCTCGCCGGAGCAGTGATAGCACCTACGACGGCGGGGAACACTATTGATCATCAAGCAGGGGAGGGAAAACCCTCTCGTCAGCAAACTTTGGGGGAATGCAATGAACGGATTGCTCCTTACAACGAAAAAGCCAACAGTGTCCACTTGAATAGGTACATTGAATTTGTTGTGATGGAGCTGGTACCACTGTCACTTTCTGAGTCTAAGCCGTTCAGGAGGTTTATCCAAGGGCTTAACCCTCGCTACCGCCATCCATCTCGGCAACACGTCAAGCTAAAGGTGCAAGAGAAGTGTGCTTTTAAAAGGGCTCAGCTTAGGACAGATGTATTGTCTACTGTCGAGACTGTCCACGCAACGACCGACTTCTGGACTTCTGGGGCCAACGAGCCATATTGTGGAGTGACTTTACATTGGCTTAGTCCATCTGGAACTTCAATCGAGACGGTAGACGTGCGGACAAAGCTGGTACCATATCCCCATACCTCCGATGAGATACTCAGTACGTTTCGCTCCATCTTAGAAGAAGAAGGCTTGAGCTCAAAAGTCTCTTTTGTAACTTCGGACAACGGTAGCAATGTGGTGAAGGCCTTTGAAAACACTGAGTTTGTTCACATACGATGCGCTGCGCATTCTCTCCAGCTAGTTGTTCGTCATGGGGTTGAGCATGATTCGCTGGCAAATTGCTTGGAGAAAGTTAGAGGGCTTAATGTCCTGTTGTCACGGCCAAAGCAGGAGCAATTCCTTAGGGATGCCCAGGTCTTCCTTGGAGTGTCAGAGACAGATACCGTATGCGTGATTAAAGAGGTAGACACAAGGTGGAACTCCACGCTACTTATGGTGGAGAGATTGCTGAGGCTACGAGAAGCCATTGAAAGATATAAAGCCAAGTTGGAGAGTGATCTAGCTGCTCATCAACGAGCAGCTTGGAATACTTTTAAAGCACAAAAGACCTCTTCTCGATCGTTGCCAGGTTTTATTAAGCCTGTTAAGCCGAGTGCAGACTTTATCAAGCTTGTCACAAACGTCTCCACCCTCATACCCTGCTCTGACGACTGGAAATTGCTGGCAGACCTCGTAAACCTTCTGAAGCCTTTCGAGGCTGTTACGGTTCAACTTGGAGGCTCGTATTACTCGACTTTCTCTACGGTTATTCCTTGCCGCTACAAGCTAAAGACTCACCTAATTGAGCAGCGGAACAGTCCAGGAGTGCATCCTTCAGTCTCTCGGGTAGCCGGAGCGATGTACAACATATTCGACGACAAATGGAAGGCTCCAGGTGTACACGCATTTATCGCTAGCTATCTGGACCCTCAATTCAAGACCGTCGTTAAACAGATGGACACCTATCTTGTCGGTCCCGCCAAGAAGCTGCTTGCTGAGTTGATAAACGAGGAACAAGACCGTCAAAGGGAGGAGGGTGGAAAGGGGGTGTCTATAGACGACGAAGGTAGTCAGTCAGACGAAGACGACGAAGGACCATCAGTAGTTGGTTTGGGAGCAAGAGGGGGCTTTGATCTCTTGTCCGAAGTGATAATGTTGGCCGGTGATCACGTGGACGACATTGAGATCGAGCAAGAGCTGGAGGACGAACTTACCAGATACGATAAGCTCAAGTTTGATCTTAAGTACTTCAGGGGCAAGCAGAGAGAGGTTGACAACTTTGATGTGATCGCATGGTGGCATGGCAATTCTGGATTGTTCCCTGTCCTCACAAAGATTGCATTGAAATATGCTTCCGTTCCGGGAACTTCAGTGCCTGCAGAAAGGCTCTTTTCGGGGCCAGGCTTAACGATCACAAAGAAGCGAAACAGGCTCGACAGTGACTTGGTTAATGACCTGCTGTTTCTTCGCAGTACCCTGCGACAAGAAGACCGCAAGAAAGTAGCGCTTCAAAAGCATCAGCAGCATTCTTCTTCAAGTGTGGCGAGTCATAAGAAGCATCATAGGACTTCCTACTAGTAGAGAGTAACCATAGTAAGTAATGCTGATGGCATCGCAACAACCCACAAGTAATGAGTAGCACTACTCATCAAGTAGTGATGATGATGAAAGATGAAAGATGATTTAGCCATCCAACGACGGGCTTCTTCGTCCTCGTCCGTCGAGATTTATGATGTGATCAACTGATTGATCGATGATTCACGACGGTGGTTCGTGGCTTACTCCTCCTGTACTGCATGTACTCTGCTGATGGGTGCCCGCTTCCCTCCTCCTGCAGCTTGTTCTCCCGTGTTGGTGCTTGGTACGAGTGGTGGGTTGGGGGTGAAGAAGTAAGCCATAGATTATGTTAGGGCTATCTGATTCTTCTGTTCTACCTTTCTCCGTATTCGATAAGATTTAACACACTTTAACTGCAGAAATGGATTGCTCTCATCACATCATAAGGAATACGAATCACTTCTCACCCTTTGTGTTCGTTGACTTTGCCTAACCCGGGTCAGGGCCACGCCAACCCAACCTGACTTGAGTCAAACCTGACTTGGGTTAACCTGGGTTATGGTCAACCCGGGTCACAACACTATCCAGGAGGACTCGAACCTGAATCATGAATGATCAACCAAGTGTGCACCCACAGACATTGCACCAAATATCCATAGTAGATTGGAGTGAACCAGAGATTATACACCAGATGCAACTCACAGTCCTAACACTTTCACCTTGAAGTATTTTTGAATTGTGTGTGCCTACAGTATGGTTACAAAGTCGACTGCTCTACTACCACAGCGAACTTCTTCAGACACATTATTGCTTCCCCTACGAGAACTCGTTCTGCAGCAGCAGCGGAAGGCTCCTCTTTTGAAGACCCCCAATAATGGACAGAAATAATCAGATACTTACCATCTACTACCAGGTAGTGGTTATAGAGGACGGTGAAAAATCTGTGGACTATCTCAACGTCTGGGATTATCTTTTGACACCAAATACAGTCAACACCCACGATCTTACCACTCGGCAATAATATGGTTCATTAAAAAAAAGTTTGGGATCGAGTCCAAACTTCTCATGGAGACGGCTAGAACTCCCAGGCCGTCCATCTCATGGAACAGAGACACACTTCTTTCTTATACAGCTCCAGTACCTGCAATTCTTCTACGAAATAAAGGCAAGGGTCAGCCTCCTCAACGGTCAAGTGATGATCCTAGAAGATGATGATGAAGTCACAACATGTGTACAGAAAGACCTACTATGCCGAGATGGCACTTTAATCAAGGGCTTTGATGATGACAATCCCGGTTGGAAGACGTAGTGGACGAAGCGGAACAGAGATATTCCGATCTCCAAAAAGTCATCCAGGAACTAAATTCTTCAATAACATATGAGACAGCAATGCTGATTCGTGAATTCTTACAACTCCTTTAAATACTTGCCGCCAGGGGAACGCGTTTAATATGGATATAGGCCTCCGAGTATGCCGCTGGGGAGGGTTAATTCCTGATGGAGAACCTCTTGGACTGTCGATCTTTAAATGTTAATTGGCAGACAGTACATCGCTCATAACAGAACGTTGATAAAAGTTGCCCAGTATCCACTGCCACTCCGCCAAAAAAAAGAGAGAAGTGGGCATGTTACGCCCTTCCCTCCTTTTTCTTCCCAGCAAGGAAGTGAAATGAATATTCATATATAACCCGAAGAAGATTCATATTTCTACCTGATGCCGGAGCTCGCCCAGTAGTCAAGAGATCACCCACTCTCGTCATTGGTTAGAAGAGCAAAGACCCACAAACTCATTTCCAGCCATGACAAGTGACCTGCGCGGCCTAAGAAGAAGACGACTGCGCATTGAAATAGAAGGGCACCAAACCTGCCACCACAGAAGGTTTGATGAGAGCCGTCTAGTTAGCTTATTAGACCTGCCCTTCCAACATCATTGCCATGTACTTCATGATTTGACGTCTCTCAGGTCCAAAAAAACTTGTTGCCTCTGATTAAGGTCTCATTTATAGGTCTCGATAGCCCTCCTCCTCAATGGTTCTGTCCCCCGCAAATGATGACAACCTACGCTTGCTGGACGGCTGGGCTCGATGGAGCTCCTTAGACCTATTTTTTCTCACTTTAGTTATATACTTTCTCAAGGACTTTAGTTCTTTCTCATATGATGAGTAATCGTCATAATTGGTACTCATATAGTTCTCGAAGAGCATATGGAAGTTCAGATATATGGCTTCTCGGCTTTATCACTGCAGCTCTAATTGGGTGCCCCTTCTCGAGTTCCTTCAAGAATGCAAGATTGCGAAGATCTTTCTTGTGGACGTTGCGGTACTTCTCATAGTGTGCCTCATCATTATCATAATCAACGAGACACTCTGAGATGATCTCCGGTGCTTGCTGTTCCACATTAGCCATGACACAACCTGTAAACTGGTAATTCACCTCCCAGTGATGCTCTCGGTGTAGGCTTTCTGGTACCTTTCAAAAGAAAGGCCACAAACCGAGCGTCCCTTGACGATAGCACCATCAAGGAGCACTACCATCTGAAGGTCATCTTTCACCACTTGGTGAATATGATTGATGTCCACCTTTCCATTTCCGTTAAGCATTGCTTGATCCGCCGCAGCGGAATAAGTAGACGAGAAATCACGTCCAAGGCCAGCTTCAATTTGACTTCTTGTAAGATAGTCAACTAGCTCCTTAATGTCATCTCTGTTGAGAATAAAAAGACCCTGCTTCTTCCTAATTCCATTAGCAGGGCGTTCGGAGAAGGTTGGGATTCAGCTGAGTGCTCGTTGAGAGGTAGTGTTGGACTTGTGCTCTTCGTAGGAAATTGATGAATACATTAGTTGATCAAAGTGACCAAGTGCTCATCAAGCTCTTGTCTAGTGATTCTTCTGGAGCTAACTAGCTAAACTACGTAAGTCGCTAACTTACTACTGAACTACTGAGCTACTTCCTATGTCCAAGTATTACGATGGAAGTGCAACACATGCAAAGAAGATAGAAGTAGAAGGGAGTGAGAGAGAAAGACCTCAAAAGAGACACGAAGAAAGAAAGGCTTTCAATAGCTTCGGTCCTTATGTCCAGTGAGAAGTTCAGAGCGCCAACAGAACTTCCATCTGCAAAGTCTAACGCAGAAGACCAGCACGGTCTAGTGCAGAGACAGTGCGCGAGAGACTTCCTAAGCAGAGTCCGAACGTCAGCAGTAACTTCCAGTACTATTTACATGGGAGAACATCGCCTTCTAGCCTTGTAAACTCTCTCGCTAACCTCCGAGGTTTTTCCTCTCTTGTTGCCATTTTCTTTTCCAGAGCTTAGGTGCTTCTTTCTTTTCTCGCTCTACATAATAATCAAGAGAATTTTTTGAGAAGAAAAAAGTAAACATCCCTCTGCTAAAATTTCTGTCTTTGCTTTTTTCTTCAATGCTTTTTTAGTCCTCTTGGTCACAGTATTTTTCATTGGCTACTTTTTCTTTTCTCTCTTCATATTGGGAATGATCGCATCAATCATGGTAAAATATCTAGCGTCGCCGATGCAGCAGAAACATTTGAAGAAGTGCAAAAGGCAGCATCAGTCAGTTTACCTTCAACAAATGCTCCGTTCATCGAGGGCCAGCCAGAAGAGGGCCAATGGTGGGATAATAACTATAATCTATGCATGGAGTTGATACCACGAAGCGTGAGGGGCCATCTCAAGGAAAGAATTCTCAACTCAAGATTAAAAAACTGAAAGTTTGAGCTTGATGAAGTGAGCGGTGAAATGGAAGAGCTCATCACAAATCAACTTGCTGAGTCTCAACAACAAAGTTTTCCGGGCGAAAATTCAGGAGCTTGATAGTACCATCGATTCATTGCAAAGGAAGTTGGACCAGTGTAAAGATATGCTATTGACCCAGCATAAGATCATACAGAAGTTGAGAACTTCATCGTGTTTAAGTCGTTCTTATTTCTTAAAGCAACTGAGAAGAGTCAAAAGTTGGCAGCTATTTTTCTTTGCTGGATATGGCAGTAGTGAAGTTGAGGTGTATCGGCTATGAAAAGAGCATCTATAAAAATGTGAATTGGTACTGCTGTGAAACAAGGTCTGGGGTTTTGACCGTTCACATGATGATGCAGAAAAAGCTGGATCAGTGCAAATGTAAAGTACTTGGTCATTAAACAACATGGTCTCATTATGGATCTGAGATCCCACACTCTCTAAAGTTCTTTCGATAGCAACAGCATCGTGTCAAACCTTATATTCTAATATTATTTTCTGGGCAATAATGAAGGTTATGTATTGGCTAAAGAAAGAAGTTCACATAATGATGGATTGTAACGGACAATCTGACTGCTAACGGCTTAGAAATGGTCATCACTACCACAACTATCAACCAATCAGCGGCTACCAGACAACCATAACAGCCAATCACAGGGAGCGCTAACAGAAGTCCTGGTTCAGCCAAAGACAACAGAGACTGAGCCAGATTGACTGCAGTCATCTAAACAACAGCTCTGTCATGGACTTTCACAAGCTCATGCCGGTACAACTTAGCAGTGTAAAGCTTACGGGCCTTGCTGACTGTCAGTAGCTGGCCTGCCAGGTAGTCACGAAGGAGGTACCTTGTGATAGAGTGTCCACTTCTGATCAAGTCTTTGGTAAGGACTAGGCTGATAAAGAACAGGGTGTCCCCGTGGCCCTTAAGCGTGACTATCGTCCCGCGGTCAAGAGGCGCCTGCTCCAATGGGATTGTCTTTTTGTATATCTCAATCAAGCGGTTGTAAACTGACTCTGTTATGCGACGGCCTCTATTGCTAGTAATCAAACCAAAGTGCACCTCGGCAGGAGTAAAGCGGGTCGTGCTGTGTATGACATCGTGATTGTAGGTGTCAAGAATTTTATCCAAAAGAGAGACATCCCAGTCCAAGCTGCAAGCTTGCCCTTAATGGTCTTATTGAAGCGCTCAATGATGCCCAATGGGCGGTAGGGGAAAGTTGTCTGCTGTTGGACGCTGTACTTCTTGCGAATGCGATCTAGGTATCTATTGACAAACTCACTACCATTGTCTGTTAGCAGAGTCAAAGGGCGCATTGTCTCTGGCCCTGAAAACACCAGGATAGTCTTCACAAAAGCGATGGTTGGAGTCAAAGTGGTAGTCATACTCTTGAACCCAATACTCTACTTGCTCTTGTGGTACATGAATGGACTGGCTAAATAAGTAGTCAAAGAAAAGGGCCACCATCACTGCTTCTTTATTGTCTAACAAGAAGGAGTATGCGAACTTAGAAGACCCGTCGCCTATGTTGAGAAGGACAAACTCAAACTTGCGACGCTCATATGATGGAGCAGGGATATACGCACCAACCAAGCGCCTGGTACGTCTTGCAAATTGTTCTAGGACTGGTCGATACTGAGTGTAGACTTCCGTGGGAATCAGCGTGATTTCTGCTTCCCATTTCCTTAAGGGACCGGCACAACTGTTGTCATAGACCGCTTCTTAACGCCTAGTTGCTTGACCTTCTTCCTGGGCCGCACATCTGGAGGACGTGGAGGAGCTTCTCTAAGGGTGAGAGTTCATGGTATCAACGAAGGTAACTTATTTATTATAGATAGGCAGATACTTTGATCCGACCAATTAATGGCCAATATCGTAGTCAGAGGGACTATGATGGACGATGTAAGAAACAGTGGTTGAGGTTATTCTATATGTGAACTTGCTAGTCTTGCCAATTAACACATTAACAAGTGGGTCATTGCTACATTACTTGGCACTTACATTCTCCTGCTTTCCGGATTCCCAACTGTCCCGTTAGCTCATGGACTGAGATCCAGTTACTTTGAACTCTCACGGGTGCTATCCTTAAAGAAATGGTAGAAGACCTCAACATCAAATTCCACATTCTCGTCCTTACCGCTTGCTGGTGGTGGGTAGCGCCTTCACATTCCGTCCTATTCTACCGCTCATTGGGGAAAGCTTTTCCTTAACCCTACAGTATTTGAATGGTACCAAGACGACGGTGTGAAGCTCATACCAACAGATATTCACTGTGAGGGTCAAGAGAAAAGATAATCATTGGATGCTTTAGCTATAAAGGAGCTCGACGGAAATTTGCGTCAGAACGAAGCTAATAACAGCGAGTGCTCAGCTGGCTAGTGATTTGATGGAGAAGCTATGTTATCATTGCTTGGCTAGCGCAACGGATTTACGTCTTGCTCCGTCTCCTCTCCTTCTTAACCCCCCCAGGACAACATACAACTGCTGTCGGCTGCGGCGCCTACACTGACAACAGCAACAGTTGCGACAGAAAGGTGTCCAGCAGCGGTAGAGGAGGAGGTAGTAGGAGCTCGAGGGAGCGCCAGAGCTTGACGCTACCGTAGATAAGTTGCAGACATCATATACGCATTGGTCGAGACCCTTCTCCTTGATGATGATGCGCCTGGCCTGACTAGGAGCCACAAGAAACGCCAAGCCAGTACTGCAGAGTGCCTTGTCGTCGCAAGTAATGTAAGGAAAGACATTAGCGTCGATCTTGCCGATCCCGCCAGGACACTGCAGGCACACGTTGTGACCGAACTCGGTGACGACCTCTTCAGAGGGTCCGAAGGAAGAGGTACAGTTGGTACCAACAGCAGTCATCTCAGCGCTTCCCTTACGGTCCCTGATCGCAGTGCAGCCATCATCATCGTTCTCCTTCTGGCGGATGCGGGGCCGGCTATTGCGACGGAGAAGACAGCGAGGAGGCTGTTGACGAGCTTCAAGATGCTTCTTATTTTCAAGTAGATGATTGATGGATGAGCTTTATATTTTCACTCTCCAGAGTACGAGTATAGAAAGATCTTGTGTAATAATAAGTCTTTCTAGTGGTCAAGTGGGGGATGGGATGGGAAAACCAGACTCAATGATTTCCTCTCAACAGCCCACCAATGGCTGCTGACCAACTCCTAGAGGTCCCCCAGCCGCTCCCTTCCTTCCACGTGACATCATTGGATTCAATATTCTCATTCGGTACTTGCTGTCCCTGCCATCGCCTGTTCTGACACCATCATCCCAACCCGAACCCCCCCCCCCCCCTTCCCTTCATTCGCGGGCAAAGATACCATTGCATAGTGGGCAAGACCTATACTCGAGTTTGGGTTCTTAAAATGTCAGACTTTGCTAAGGGAATGCTCCACCAAAGCCCTCATTGGCCATTTTTCCGCCTTAGTGTTAATACCTCAATCAACACACAGCAAGCTTGACTGGTAAGCTACATGTTGAGGGGTTGGATCAATAGAAGAGCTAACTATTGTTCCCGCTATGCCGTAGTTCTCTGGCCGCAAATCGATGGCAAGGTGGCTGTACGTCATGGTGCTGATAGCACTCGAACTGATCTCTATGATATTCCAGACTTCAGAGGCGGGCCCCCTATCCTACGCCATTTGCCAGAGTGGTTGCAATGCGGTGGTAGTTGCATGCTATGGCGCCGCCCCGCTGGTGCCACCTTCGGCATAGCCACTGCCGGTGCAGGTGATCCCGCGGCCATCCTGGCTTGTAATGCGCTCTTGGGGTTTGCATGACTGGATGTGTGGCCGCGGGATATACTCCGATCGCGTGATGTGACTTTAATGAAAACGAAAGGCATTCTGGGGTCCATTATTTGGAGCACATGTGTTCCAACTACAGCACTCAAACCGAGGTGGATGGTGTTGGACAAGATCTCTAACTCTATTTTCAGAGTCAATGAGATCTCCATACAATTATGACATGTGTTATTCTGAAGGGCCTGATTGGCTCAACATGTCTATCTAGTGTATCAGTGCGCGAATATGGATGTCAGTCCAATCACTCTCAGTGTCCTCTAGAGTTTCAGCCAATTTGGCGATGTTACCGACCATCCACCATCGTTTTCAATGAAGTCACATCATCAAAAGTCCTGCAAGACCCTTAGTGCAGGAGGTTTCCCTGCCCAGCACGTTATCCCTCACCAAAAGTTGCAAGAATGCATCATACTTAGCTCCATAGTTCACTTGTACTTATTATCACCCTTTCATCCGAGTCAGTCCTCAATAGCGTGACGCGTGAACCAAGAAAAATCTTTGTGTCTATAGCAAATGCACGATACTATCGTAATGTCTGGTCAAGTCTCTGACTTCTCTCGCTTTCTGCAGCCGGCTTAGGATTACTCCAGATTCCCAATTATGTTCTCTGTAGGTGTGTCTAATTCTCGCATCCATTGCTCGTCTTGGAGCCGTATTGCTGAACAAGCAGTGTTTTACCCCTTTTTTCTTGAAAAGTGTTATCTATAAAGCGCCTCATTAGAAAAAATACTCAATATATCCATCTAACGGGTGAGGGGAAATAGAATGGCTGCATCCTTGATCATCGTGCAAGCTGTCTGTGGAAAACGTAGATCTAGGTTGGAGGCTCTTCTTGTTGAGGATGAAGATTGCAGAATAAACTTTAATGAAGATATATGAACTCGCAGTGAGCTCAATAAGCTATCTATTCTTTCAAAATACTATAAAGCCGAAGTATGCAAAGCTGTTAAGCTGATATGCAAGAGAGTATGCAGAGAGGGTGGTAATGCTCAGTGTAAGAGAGCGAACGGAGAAGAGTAGAAAGTCATAGAAGAATCATGAAGGAATGAAATAAGTCAGACGAGAGAATATGAGAAAATTGATCATGATGATCGAGGCATAAAGAGTGGATAGTAGGAAAGAGAATAGTCAAAGTATGAAAGAACAAATTTAGAAGGAAGAAAGTAGGACAAGCAAAGAAAACGAAGTATTCCTTGATAAAAAAACTATCAAGAACAGGATTCTCAACACTGTCTACTTCCGCCTCAATCTTTTAGAGTCTTGCTTCTTCCTCTTCGTCGCATTACCAAGATAACACCAAGTATGATGACAAGCAGTCCAGCTACTGATCCCAGAACTATCCCAACAATCGCGAGAGTGGAAAGTCCAGCTTTTGGTTGCGAAATCCCATCGGCCCCAATGCACTTCCATGAGTCCTCTTCTGGCGCACACTTGGGGGGTTGGTCGTTACCAGTACCACCAGACTCCGAAAGCTGGACCGCAGTTGGAGGAAAGCAGGGTATGGATGTATTTCGAATGTCGCTGGTAATCAAGAAGAAAGGAGTGAGGCAATGGTCGATGCACCCAAAAGAATGGCTCCTACTCACAGGAAAATCATCGAAGTGATTGATACAGCGAGACACTTCAGCTGTCTGTTATTCTTGAGGATTCTTCAAGGAATATTAATGCGTGATTGCACTTCTAAGACGCAGGATATTACACAAGGAAAGCAGTATGTACACTCACAGGGTGTCTAGATTTGAAGGTAGCTTAGCATTGAATGCCTGAAGTTGGTTGTCAGAAAGACGCCTGCGGTGCAGTAATATTAGTAATGTAAATGGAGAACGGATGCGATACATTTTGCAGAATGCGAATGACTTACAAGGCACTTAAGCCCTGTGGAAGTGTGGTATTGAACCAGGTAAGGTTATTATACGCCAGATCCCTACAAGGGTTTGAAGATGAGGAGGCGTGAAGAGTTATACAAAGCTTCCATGAGTAACACCAATCCGTCATTTCTTACAAGTAAAGTAAACTTGATGGCAGACGTTGCTGGAAAGAGGAAAGACGATTGTGGCTAAGAGATCTGTTGAAGCATCTTCTGTCAGTAGAGTTTTGGTGTGACTCAACCCTGAACCAAGAACTCACAAGTCTATTAACCCTTCTGGCAGCGTGGCATTGAATGAAGTCAGCTGGTTTTTAGTCGCATCCCTGTTTCGTGAGCCAACCGTTATACTTAGTCAACAGGTATCACACTCAGAGACAAATTCAGTCACTGTTATACACTTACAGATACATTATTCCCGAAGGTAGTGTCACGTGGAGTGAAGTGAGGTTATTATGTGAAATAACTCTGTCAGGGAAACGGAAAGGAGTTGATATGAACCACCATAGTCTATGATAGGAGCGGTGGCACACATCGACTCTCTTCGTCAGTACTTACAGTGAGTCATAATTGGTGACGTTACCAATGTCATCGATGACGTTGGTGATTCGAAAGCGATACAGATCGTTACCATTAAAGTACAGGGTTTTGGGTGGTCTTGTTAGAGTATGGCCTGCTGCCTCTACGCAGCTTCCATTCGCTGCAATCTTCTTGACACACAGGACGTTAGTCCGGCAATCCTTTGCCGTCAGAATGGTTTGATTAGCGATGCATCCGCTTGCTGGAACGGTGGGCCGCAAATCGGCCTCTTCCGGGTTGTTCAAATCTACGAGAGCATGGTTCTCTATTAGAGCACAAAAGAAGAAGAGAAGCAGCGCTAACACGAACGTAGAGGAGCAAAGAAGATTCATTGCCGCTGCAGAATAGCAAGGGGGGGTATCCAGGGCTTGTTTCGATCGTAGAACTTTGAAAATGAGCAGGATGGGTGGCGGGATAGTCGCGTCAAGCTGAGTAGCATCTCTCCATCTCTCCTCATCATTCTCTAAATAGATCTACCAAAGAGCTGGCCACTGGAATGAGAAGGTGCAGGCTTGATGTACAAAACGAGAGGTGAATTTTTTTCGCCATGAAGGTGGTGAAAGTTGTACTTCGCCCAACCCATACAAGCGGCCCACGATTGCTCTATGACTATAAATTGTGGGAGGTGGAGCTCTTTTGATGGTGAAAAATTAGTCCGAGGATCTAGGACTGAAACATCAGGGGTTAAGTCTTCATACATCCAATAATATCAAGCCTGTGCCTTCTTGGTCGTGAGCGCACCATTGACGTTTTGGGCAATGGTAGGATATGATCCCTTATTATGAAGCTTTACGCTGTACACTGAAGAGCGCACATTTTTGCTGCGGCCCACCGTTCCAGCAAGCGGATGCATCGCTAATCAAACCATTCTGACGGCAAAGGATTGCCGGACTGATGCGTACCTTTAGTGCGGTTGGAACTGGTGGTTCTATGTGGTCTCAGGATCCAGTCCTTTGTAGTACAGCAAAGAGGTGGACAGACGGGAGACCCCCTTCGCGGTCCCCTTAGCACTGTCATTAGAACGTGCGGATTCTTTTACAGTTAATAAAGGCCTTTGGTTTCCCGCTGGGGTCATGGAGCTCAAATACTTTACTACTTAGGCCTCCCTATCGCACGCAAGTGCGCACCCCAGTTTGTCCTAGACGTTAGACAACAAGGGGTATAAGAAAGGAGGCTGACGAGGTTAGGGGTCTAATAACTGGAGCGCACAATCTCTTCCCTCATGGAGGACCACTGTTACTGTAGCTCGTCTTCTTGCGCACCTTACTATGATGCTTACCTCGAGGCCTCCATTGTGTGCGCTTCTTTTCCCTGTAATATCATAGCGGCTACCCTTGGTGCGCACAGATCGTTTCATCATCATCATCACCCCAGCAGGCGATTATCTTTGTCCTCCTTGTACTCGTACCTCCTCCTCCTTCTTCGTCATCTCTTGGCTGCTCCTGCCGCTCGGCCGCTGCCCGCTCTGCTGCTGCCACGTTCTTGGGACATGTCGATCCGCCGCTGGATCTCCATCCTCCTCGTCGGTCTCTTCCTCCTCGTCTTTGCTTGCTTGCTTTCCTCACCTGACGGAGGGTTTGTTACAGTCACGAACAACGCTCCCTCCTTCTTCCTCCCTCTCCCTCCTGCTTGTCCTTCTTACTTTTCCTTCCACGATACTGTTCGCTCTTCTTCCTCATCTATCTTGTGCGGGCGGAGAGAGAAGATCCATCACACGCTTGGCCGTTCTTCATTGCATGGCTGCTCTTGGTGAAGCTCAGCGTCATCTCCATCATCACTCGTGGATCACTCGCCAGCCGTGCACTATCGAGAGCACATAATAGGCGAACAATGGTAAGCAACAAGAGATAGCCCAATCTCCGTTGCTCTGTCAAGTTCTCATATGCCTGCTTTTGATAAAGTCTTAGCGTCATCGGTATCATGACTCGTCGATCACTCCCCAGCCCTGCACAACCAGGAGCACCTAGGCGAACAGCAATAATGGTAAGCAACAACAGATGCCCCGATCTCTGCTGCTCTGCCAAGGCCTCACAGCAAACGGCTTTCCCCTCTTCTTCTAATGATGATGGCATGAGCTGAAGGGAGGACGGACCCTTTGTAGCTACTCCTTCGGATGACGAGAAGCGGAAAGAGAAGTGAGGAGAGAGACACTGATGAATGTGTTCATGGGTGATTCATTGCCTATAAATAATAGTATAACATTCCAGGTCAACGCCCACCGCCACTTCCCCTCCCAAGCCCGTTTGTTTTCTACTCCAGCGTGTTCTTGCTATCTTAGTGTGCCAGGAGGCAGGCGGTATACTCGCTAATCTTTCTACCTACCAGCTGCCAAGCGAGACATTGCTTATCCTGCCGCCGTGCTATTGACATGAGTATCTGCGCGATTATAGAAGTGCACCAGACACTGTCCGTCCATCTTGGCGTACCGCTTGCAGCCATCAACCTCACAGTTCCTCAGCATTGAGGAGCGATGTCTCTTGCACATGCCATACTTTACGGCGTGCTTGCCGCAGTTCTCCACCCAGCAGCGGATAAAACCTCCGTGGGCCTTACAAAGACCGCCTTTCACGGCAAATTTGTTGCAGTTGCGCTCATTGCAGCGCTTTCTCTTGGACGACGCCGAAGACGCGGTGGCTCCGGCTCCTCCTACTATATCTTTCCCTGATTTCCCTTCTCCGGCTTCTGCAGATGAAGGTCTGCCGCTACTGGTGGAGGAAGAGAGGGAAGGACGAATCTGTCCTGCGTCTCTTGCTAGCTTGGCCGAACGATAGCCCTCTCGAGCTTGTCGACCAGGAGATGACTCTGTGCTGGCACCGCTAGAAGACTGAGCGTCATCTTCGTCTCTGTCTCGTCTTCTGCTTTTTGCTCTGATTGGAGCCGCGAAACTTTCTGCTCGATTGGTTGGGGCCATTCTGCGCTCTCTCAGATCTTCTGGTTCTCTGCAAAAGAGACTAGAGAAGCGGCTGAAGGAGGGAAGAGAGACGCTTCCCGCCGCTCTCTCTTCTCCTTCTTCCGCTGTAGGGTAAGCAGGAATCCGACGTTCAGGCGCCACTTCTCCTTTCTTGAAGTTGCCTTGGAATTCCCCAGAGCGAGGCGCGAGAAAGACCTTCCTCTCTCTCTGCCTCTCTCCTTGCCCTAACTGACACAACGCGGCCGCTGCCGTTGTGGCCGCCAGCTTGCTAATCTTCTTTATATCCTCTGGTCTAATGTCCTGACTTGGTTCCTCTCTCCTTCTCTTTCCTCTCACTATCCTCCCAGCACTCTGAGACAGCGAAAGGAGCAGTTCTGCAGGCGGTGAGCTCGGTTCTAAAGCCTCCTCTACGCTCATACACATACTGCAGCACAGCTCTTCTCCTTCTTCTCCTCAAACATGCGCTAGTTTTCTATGTTCTCCTCTTTCTTCTCTCAGCGCTTCTCGGATGACAGGTCTCTCGGTTTCCAATCTTCAACTGTGAACAGAGATCGCGGGATCGTTGTCTTGGACCGTCAATATCTCTTGAGTGAGGAAGAGCCAGCACAAGTCTCGGTTTCTCTCGCTCGCAGAGCTTGTCTGTCTTCTCCCACTTCTTGGGAAAGCGTCACAAATGTGAAGAGAGACCGTTGAAGGGTCCTCCCCCGGACTAGGTGAAAGGTAGGAGAATTGGGGCAGATGTGACAACTCTCGAATGGGGAAAACCCAAGAAGAGAGAGCTTCTCTCTCTATTGTCGTCTCTCTCTCTCTCTCTGCTTTCTTCTGTCTCTCTCCGGGAAAGAGATCAGTCTTGAAACAGTCGGGAATGCTTTGTTCCCGGCCGCAGAATGCTAAGGAAAACCGGCTCGCGCGGTGTCGCAACGCTCTGCCTCGACACTTTGATAAGGAAGATTGACTAGTGCTTGTCCTCCCCTCTCTGACCACTGAGACCCCAATTTCTTCCTGTTTCTCTCTCTCTCTCTCTCTCTCTTTCCTGAAGCGAAGGGAAAGAGAGAGTGTAGACAAGGGGATTTCCCGTTGAGGTCAAAAGGTCGGTCGTCGCAAGCAAGGAAGAAAAATGACCGTGGATGATGCTTCTCCTCGTGATGTCGACCTAGGGGATGATGACGAAGCTTATTGATAGAGAGACGGGGAAGGAAAAAGAAGACGACAATCGCTCTCTCTCTCTCCTTTCTCTCCGCTTCTCTTCCCCTTTACTCCCTCGCAAGCTGGGGAGAACGAGAGAGAGAGAGAGAGAGGCGGTGCATAGGAGGGCTGGAGAGGAGCAAAAAAGAAATCCTCCTTGTTGCCATCAAGATCATCTCCCCCAATAAATGCAGCGTCTTTTTGGGCAGCGACTCGTTCTCTTTCTCTCTCTCTCTCTCCCTCTTTCCTCTCTCGCTCTCTCTCTCTCTTCCCATCAACGCTTTCCCCTCTTTTTTCTCTCTCCATTTGGCTTCCCGTCCCCTCTCCTTCAACCTGACCAGCTGCCTAGGGTACAATCGTGGGAGAAACGGAAGACAGAGGAAAGTGAGCCTGCGGCAGGATTTATTGCTTGCCACTTTCTCTTGCTTTCTCTCTCAACTGGCTGCATCTCTAATGATATTTCCCTTTCTCTCGTTCTCTCTCTCTCTCTTTGCCCCTCTTTCCTATGGTCTCTTCTCTCTCTTTCTTGCTTGTCTCTTTGCCAGCCACACATCACCTTGATACCTTCTCTCTGTCTCTCTCTTCCAAGTTTTCAGTGGCGTTGGTTTCAAATGTGGGAAAGCATCCTTTGTCCTAACAGTATCTTAGGCTTCCGTCTGTGGTGGAAAGATTCCTCACATATAACGGAGGACGAGGCTGAAGAGAGTGAAGCTCTCTCTCTCTCTCTCGCTCTCTCTCTCTCTCTCTCTCTCTCTCTCTCTCTCTTCCTCGTCGTCCTCATCAGACGTGACAACGACACCTGAGCTACCACCTACTAACGGGGAGCCATGACGTCTCAGGGTCACTCTCTCTCTCTCTCTCTTCCTCTCACCTCCCCTTTCTCTCTCTCTCCTTCTCTCTCTCTCCTTCCTATTCTCCTTTGTGATGCTGCTACTAGCCCTTGTTCCCCGCCTAAATATGGTCACTTTGGCCGCCCTTTCCTCTGAAGGTACCTGTTTTTACGTTTGCCAAGGTAAGAAAGTCCCCCTCTCTCTCTCTCTCTCTCTCTCTC
>FLMG01000904.1:0-18248 GCA_900088475.1 Hyphochytrium catenoides
CCGCCTGGCTCTGTCTCGCAGGAATCCCCGCTACAACCACCATAATCACAATACTCTAGCTGTGTCTCATGAAAATCTATTATTGTGAGGAATAAAACCTCGACTGCTTGGCAGTACCACTTGAGACCACCCCGTCCTCTCCGTTTATAGAGTTTGACTCTTTCTCTCTGTCTCTGACTCTCTCTGTCTCTCTCTCTGTCTCTCTCTCTGTCTCGTGCTTCTCTGAGCCTGTCTTGTGAAGGAAAGAACAGAGAGAACAAACCAGTTTTAGTGGCCAATCTGCGGACTGAGATTTCTCTGGGACTTTTAGCCGCTGCTTTGCCGCACGATTCTCTGTCTTTGCTTCCCTCATTGGCTCTTCCTCACTGACTGTCCTTCAGTTTCAACCCAGACCAAGGCCAGAGATCCTCTTGAACGAAGTACGGCTTCTCTGCAATCCTTTCACAAGAGCCTGCCTGGGTGCAGTCAAAGGTGGTTACAATCTAGGTAGATTGGTCGAAACGGGGCCGCGAACGCTTGCAAGTTCTGCGCCGGGGTAAGGGAAGCCTGGGTGGGGAGAGTCTCCTGACTCCAAATATCAAGCAGACTGCACTTAAGGAGCTCAATCGCTTGTAGGTACGCAAGGAAGGCTTCCTACAATGTCTTTCTCAAGAGCAGCGTTTGGTTCTTTCCTACTTTTAAGTGTGTCGGGCGTCTCCGTCGCGCAAACTTGCTTAGACGAGTGGAAGGAATGTACGAAGAACAAGGGTGGCTGTTGCAAGGGCTTAACTTGTAACCCTATCAGCGAGTGGTACGCGCAGTGCGTAGTCCAGAGTAGCAAAACGACCGGCACCTCGCCAACAGCTTCTCCAGATAACAATGCTAACAACAAGGTCACCGACAATAGTGAAGCAACTAACGACTCTAACGGCGCTACCATTGCACTTGCCGTCGTGATTCCAGTGGTGGCTCTTGTCCTCTTAATCGGGGGATTTCTATTCTGGAGAAGGCGGCGTCAGCGGGCAGTGTCCAATGGAAAGGAGGATAGCTTCACTGCTGTGGACACCCCTCCTATGGCTGATTTTAGTGCTGGTGACCGCCCACTTGCTGCTGTAAATGTCGTCGCTCACTCAGAACCGGAGCTATCGCAAGTACAACCTTTTCTGAAAGCTTCGGAGGCCTCCGGCGACAAAGACTCTGCGACGGAGTCGAGCGCGGCCTCCTCGCCCTCTGTGGACACCACAGCAAATGGCGCGGTGCCGATTGCGGGAACTGTTGTCGGTCTAAGTACGCTGCAGCTATCTCACCAGAATTCAAGCGCGCCGCCGGCCCCAGAGGACGCTTCAATGTCAGCGGATCGGCATGAACCTTCGGCGGTGGTGACAAGCAACACAAGCTATGCAGCTCCTACAGAAAGCTCTTTGATCTCCGATTACCTCCCCCTGGGCGTGCAGATAGTACCCGCCCCAGAATCGCGGGTCTCAAGGTCATACGGCCAACAAGCCAGCATCTACGGCAATTATGCATTCAGACCATCCTCGCCTAAAGACGCTGCAAGCAGATCGAGCCTTACCATGACAGGTAGCTCCACAAGAATAAGCGCCGGCTTCGGCGTTGCAAGATCCAGTCATGCACAAAGGGTTCCGAGCAAAGCCACTATACGTGACTCTACCGGCAACATTATAGCTCCGCAAAACGTAGGCTTTGCTTCTGGAGCACCAAGGGTGCGAGAAGTGTCTCAAGAGCTGGCCAACAACCGAACCAATACGATGGTCCAAGACTATACCGCTCCACAAGGAAGCGATACCTTCCTCTCCTTCGATCCAGACGACTCGAATACATCACAAGCAACAAGTCACAGCTATGTCAGTGATAATGGCGTGGCGTCAGAGACTGACAACTCTATGGCATCCCTGGATGTTGATGCCGTCAGGATGCAGAAAGAACGGGACGATGAGGACGAACGAGTTTCATTCGAGCTTTAAAAGCTTATATTAGTATCTGCAGTTTTGACTGCATGATGACAAAGCAAAACACCTTATTTAATCTAGCAGGGCTAGCAATGGGAGATCAGCTAATCTCTTATAGAAATGTAATGCAAATGATCCCACATTTCGCTTGACAGATACGTTTGTACGCTGGAGAGAGTGTAACATTTGTCAGTAGAGCTAATAATATTGTAGGTCTCTGCAGAACTCCATAAAGGAGGCCGTGCTAAGGCGGATTCCCTCCTTATGTATACAACTCAGCGAAACGCAGCGACCTCAAGAGAGAAAGCGACAGCTCGCGCTGGACATTTCTTGTATGATATTTACAATCTACATTGCCTATTATCAAATCAGCCGCAATGGCTACTACTATACGTTAAGCTGTGTCAGCAGGGCTGCCCCTCTTTTAATCCAATGCTTCTGAGAGTGTAGCCCCGCCATAGGCAGCCTGATGAACATCACAAAGTTGGTTGAATGTCCAGTGGTGGACAGCTCTCCTCTTCTAAGACTAGTTTTGTAGACAGGACACAGGTACATATGGGCAGTGCCGTTAGGGTCCGTGTCTTTGACGGGTTCAATGTCCGTCCTAGGCTTAGGCAGCAGCCATATGGTTGGCATGGAGCAGTACAGCTCTCGAGGTCGGCTCTCTGCCATAACATTTTTGTTAAGGTCCCAAGAAGCCCCTTCCAGAAATAGTCCCTCGATATATGCTCCATCTGGGGCGCGGCTGCTGATCTTCTTGATCTCATCAGGGGTAAGCACTCTCATGTCATAGGCAACCTGATCGATCGGCTTGTGGTGCTTTCTAGCATAGTTCTGTAGCGTCCCGGTAATAAATGCCTGCGTGAAGAAAAATCCTGAAATCCAGAAGACCTTGGGGGCCGACCGGCGCACTAGCCATTCATTGAGAAAGGAGAGGCGCTCCAGAAGGTCGCTAACCCATGCACCCAGAGGTTTAAGGGATGGATATGCTACCGAGGACCACATCAGAGGCACCTGGCCATTGACCATGCTATTGCCCATGGCCTCAAGTTCTCCAGACATCACGATTAATCCCTTTATAGCTCGTTGAACCTCCACCAGCGAGCGCTTTACCACAGAGAGAAGGCGGTTGTACCTGTCCGATAAAGGCGAGGCACCTCGGGTCAGGCAAAGCTCAATCATATAGAACATATCTAACATCATACCGGATAAGTTCCTGCGTGAGGACAGTATTCATGGATTCATGATACTCTACAGGAAAATCCAGAGCTGCCTTCTCAATGTCAAAGAGCTTGGGCAGTCGTACGGCTATATCTTCCGCTGTTGTCTCTAGAACCTCTTCCCAACTCTTAGCTCCTCCCCCTGAGCTTCTGGGCTGTAGTGAGAGTGCGGTCTCTAACAGTTGGTTTGTCTCTGCCAGGGCGCAGGAGATATTTGCGTTCTCATGCAAACCGAAAACTTCCGGCTCCTCATTAAGAGGCAGTCCTTTGATATACTCCAGAGTTTGGCCCTGTCAATAGCATGTTTTTTAGCGTTATGAGAGTTAACTTAATAAAGAAGAGATCAATATCTTCATTGAGAACATCCTACCAGAGAGCCGTTCTTAGGCGCATAGTAAACGCTGGAGGGTGAGAACTTGTAGTTTTCATTGAGAATCTTGGGAGTGTAGAAGTCCGAAAGGATGTTCATGATGCACCGTCGATCTTTGTCATCAGTTACCCTGCCTCCATAATTGCATTCACCAGCCAGGTAGGCAAGGGCTGCATATGGCACCGGATCGCCAGATGGCAAGTCATCAAGGAACATTCGTAACTGATCTCGTGAGATGTTGAGGTCGGGCACAGAGAAAACATACTTGATGTTCCAACCTAAGAAGTGAGCGCAAGTGTTAGGTACCGAATGATGAGGTTTGCAGAGCGAACTCTTCCCGGATTGTTATACCTAACGGCCCGAATTTGCCTCGCTCTCGGACTGTCGCGTGAAAGAAACACAACCCAAACAGCAGCTTCTTGAACTCCTGAGGGCGATGACAGCTCTCAAACCAGTTCTCATCAAAACTGAGGTAAGATCCTGCCAAGTTTGCCCGCATTCCTACCGAAGAGAATAGTTAGATGGATCGTGGTATAACCGCCACCTCATTCATTCTCACCCTTGGGAGGCTCGTTCGTCATTTTCACTCCGTTTTGCAGTATGAAGGGCGGAAAGCTTTTGCTAGGTTCACTGGTTAGCCAGAGTCTAAAGTTGGCATGAACCCTATCCGGAGAAATCTCTTCACATAGCCGCTCTAAGGTGGGAAGCCAGCTGACGCTCAGATGACAATTCTGCAGACAAACCTGTGGCATAGGAAGTCCAGATAAGGGGCTGAGGATATGGCTATTCAAAGAAACTTGTCCTCACCCATGTTCCTTTGTCAATCGCTTCCGCAATAGCGTTCTCCGCAAGAGGTCCTTGGCCTTGACCCAGAGATATAGCGACAAGCTTTTTGCTGAACCCCAACTCATTGGCAAGCTTCAGAAGCTCACTCATGGGATCTGCGAGATGTGCATCAGTAGAGGTAAGTAAATCGCTTCCTAATACGGTTTTACCGGCGCCTGGGGACAAGACAAAAATTAGCGGCGTTGCGCAATTAGAGTCTCGATAAGCTGCCATTAGGTCAAAGGGTGGTGGTTCAATGAAACGTTGTCCTAGTTGTTCCTTGACAAAGTCTTGGACAGCTGGTACAACTTTATCCGGTCGCAGACAGCGCAGCACCTGTGAAGACATTGGAGCTAGTTAGGAACTTTCAATAGTAGGGAAGTAAGGTGGCCAAGCACCTACCATCATCTGCTGAAATTTGGAGAACTTGTCACCAAGAAGCTTGCCCACCTCAGGGCCAGGAGTTGGAGAGTTGAAAAGCTTCTCCCACTTGCTAAGACTGCTTGCTACAAGATCATCTAATCCAAAGAACGGCCGGAACCCTTGACTCAATCCCACCAGGTCACTCCACATCTTGTCTGAGAGCCAGCCGCCTGAGTAAACTGGATTTGGCTTTAAAACAGCCATGGCGGTATTGCCTGTGAGAAAGTACCGCAGCTCGCCATAGTCCAATTGATTATCTCCCTGCATGATTTTGCAGCAGAGGAGGAAGGAGAACAGCAGCTTGTCTTTCTCAAATAGTGACCGGCAAACATTTTGATAGAGCATAAAGGTGAAGGCCGTGTTCAAGCTCTCCAATCTCTCCTTCAAATTAGCGCCTTTCGGAGCCCGTTCGATTGTAGACACAAAAAGCGAAATGAACCTGTCAAGAGCAATGTTCTTAGCACTTGGACTTAGGTGATGCACAAAAGGTGTCGGGTGGCTCACCAGTCCAGAGAGTACTGATACATCGGGTCCACAGCGGCAAGGTCTGCAATGCAGAAGAAGAGTTGGCTAGCACGGAATGCTACTGGGGTGTACCCTTCCCTAGTCTTAGCGATTATCTTCTGTGTCTTCTCCGCCTCCTTCACCTTTTCCTCTATAATTCCGGAAGTCACCTAGCAGCGATGTTAGGCGGATTAGTCGAAGGTACGGGACTCTCAACAAGTATGGAAGGCACCTTCGATTGCCCCAAAGTGTTAATTAGTGATTCGTCATCCAGAATATTCCCCTGAGCAGATTGGAGGAGCCGAAGGATTTCATCCTCAATTTCTTTGAGGATACGCTTATTTTTCGCATCTTCCAGGACTAGCTTCTCTCGCTGAAGCTCCAGTTCTGCTTCTTCTTTGGCCACGACCACACCTAACATCTGGTCCTGCAAACCCTCCGACGTCGCCATAAAGTTTAGAAGGTTGACCTTCACACAGACTTCAGGTGGATAATGTGGATTCCTAAGCTTGGTGGTGATATACAGTCGGAATCGTCGATCATACTCCACAGTCTGGTCCCCAAGGCGGATGGTGGAAACTCCACCGACAGTAACAATTTGCTTCAGTAAAATGGGCTCTAGCACAGGATCTAGTTCCTCCGGAGCGTTCTCTATCAAAACCGGTGCTCCAAACTGGATGGCATTCTCTATCGTTCTAACAAATGTCGGTTGGAATTGCTTAACCACCTGTCACAATACCGGAGTAAGATAACCATAACTCCATCCGGTAGTTGCGCCGATTGTTACCCGAACTTATGCGTTATCGTCTAAGGTACTCCCCTCAGAGGTCCTTTCCCTTATCTTCTCTGATTCTCATACGACGTTCCACTAAGCTCTCTTCTCACTGTTCTCCTTACCTTGAGGTTGTTCTCCGCCTCCATATTTTTCACCCATCGATTGGCCTGGCCCTGCGGATCTATCATCAATGGCCACCTGTTGCTTTTTTGGAGCATAATGGCATTGTCAATACTGAACGAATCGTTTGGAAGCTTTGCAATAGTCCAAGCCCGAATCTTGACTGGGTCTCCCAAGGTATAGGTCATGCGGAATGGGGATGAGCAAGGAATAGACCGAGCCATCAATAATGCCGACCACTGCTGGATCGCCTCTTCCCTGTAAGCACTAGTGAAGGCTCCCAAATAAGCTATTACGCCAGCAGAAAGTACAATGTCACCGACGACATTATCGTACTGCGCGGATAGTGGAACCCATGGGCAGAAGTGCAACAGGAATGAGAATGGAGGAGTCTTAGCAGTCAATACTGGCATTGATATGATGAACATAACGTCGATAGAACCCGTCGATGATGTATATCAAGTAAGTGGGTACGACGATGAAGGAAACTGCTCCACTTTGGATAAAGGAGGCAGATCCTTGAACAGGGAGGCGATCGTCGAGAGCCACTACATAGAAATAGCAGGTACACATGTCCGGCATCCTTACCTCGACTTGGAGCTTCTCTACCGTTTGTGCCCATCGAGACCTCTCGCCGCCTAAACCTCCAATAAGGGCCTCTGCTCTACGCAGCTTTGAACTGCAGTCGTCCACCTGTAACCAGATAAATGGGTACACAGGCCCGAGAAAAGGAGATGTAAGTTTGCTCAACTCACCTGTTTCTGCAGGTTGCTTTTCTTTTCTTGCGCACCTCTGAGCTGCTCCTGAAGAGCTGCTACCTTATCTAGCACTTCCTGCAGCGCTGCCTGCTTAACCTTTAAAGCTTCCATGGCTACTGCCAGGTCTTGCTCTGCCTTTTGAAGCGCTTGCCTTTTTGGTCCCACTTGTTTTGCCACTCTATCATACACCACCATTGCATGAACCCATCGGCACAGGCCTACGGCAATGTCGGGCGAAGCAGGTAAGAAGGAGCTTTTGTTCGGTGATGATTGCTTCCTAGTGGAGTTATGCCTGATGCTGCGCCTTCTTGCATCTTACCGGCAGCGGCTACGGAGGCCTTCTTAACTTTGTCCGGGTTAAAATCAGCATTTTTGGTGAAAGGTACCACCTTTTGCATCACGTCTGGGTTGATGTTGTCCTTGTCAAACTCCATAAGGTTCTTCAGGAAGTTCGCGTCATTTAAGAGTTCTTTTTGGGCGGCGATCCAGTAATCCTCTACGTTTTTCCCATTTGCATCCTTCACTTTGACGGGTCGGACACCCATCATCAAGCATACGGCTTCCATGGTCACCTTCACGCCATCCGGAGGCTTCTTCATCGCTTTGACCTGAGACGGAAGAAGTGAGAGGGATCCGACATTCTTCGTGTGGTCATCAGGGCTCTCTATGTGAATCCTTCAGAGGTTGTAAAGCTTAACCCGTTCTCCATACTGGCGCCTCTCCCATCTCTTCATTTACCTCTGTGATGTCGTTCTTGGTGAGCGTTTGTAATGCAGTTACGGCGCTTTCTAGAGCGGGCAAAGCCTCTGCCAGATCTGCCTGACAGCTCAGTTTCATCTTTTCCGCCTCAGCAGCCTATAGATAAACCCCCATCACGTTATTCGGGTGGTTTGTGGTCGATGAGGCTGTATCAGTCTTTACCTGTTGGTTACATATTTTTTCTTCGCTTTCCACGAAATCTTTCGTCTTATTAGCTTCTTTCTGCTCCCTTGAAATAGTTTCTAGCAGTGCATCTGTGTCTAAGCTAGCCTGCCGAAGTTTGGGCTGCAGTGCCTCCAGCTCAATTTGCATTGCAGCTACTTGCTCCGCCGTCTCTACGAGTTTCGTCAGCCCGTTCGCATATCGTTCCTTCTGCGACCTGACTTCATTCCTTTTCTCTGAGCAGAGGGTCTTAAACGTGTTGATCAGTTCGAGATAGCTTGTTGGCGTAACGTAGTAATGTCGTCTGAGTGATTGAAGAAAGGATTTTGACATCGCCGTTACTCGCTCCTGCATGTCCACGCATACATCCACCACGCCGCTCTTTACATCGTCAGAAAGTGAGACGTCTTTGAGGAAGTACACTGCAACAGATCGAAGCGCTTCTTTGGGCCATTCTGTAAAAGAATTTCGGTAAGTCCATCCGTTATTGTTATATAATTTTAGTAGTGGATGTACTCCATGCTTTCCCAATAACCTTAAAGAGAAGGGTTGGTCAGCTCCTTTACCTGTAAACCAGTCAATCGTGCAGCAATTCACAAGCGAGGGAAACATCCGCAATCTTGTCCGGAAGGCATCTCCAATGGGGCTCAGAGCAAGTACAATGTGGAGGTTCTTCCTTGACCTCTCCACAAAGAAGTTCTCAACCTCGCTGGGATTGCTCCCATTAAGTCCGGCTGCTGTGGCAGCTGCACCACACATCTCCACAATCTGTGCGCTTTCTTCTGGATTCCAAAGGTTAGCCACTTCCCCTATTGAGGAGGGAAGGAAAGTGAGACTGCTGCTAAGATGGTGAGACCCGCACGATATGTAAATACTCACCGGTGTTGAGGATGCCGTTGATATCTTCCAGAAACGATTCGTGAACGATCTGAGTGTCTGAGAAAAGGAAGACGGTAGGCTTGTCTTGACCTCCTGCCAGCATCATCACCTGGAACAGATAATATCAATACGAACTTCTGGCGAGAAGTGTCACTAAGCAAGAGAAAAAGCACCAGGACAATTGTAACAGAAATTCGTCCTCTCCACGGCTCTGACTAACTCATATGAGCGATAGCCAAAACCTTCCAATGAACATATTGGAAGGCGGGCAAAGAAGCTCCTCCACGAGACATGGGGTGCCTTGCACCACAGTTAGCAGAAGCTCTGAAGCATTGGGCCATACCTTCTTTAGATCCTCACGCCATTCAACCTTTCCATAGCTCTTAGTGATCTCGATTTGGAACAGCATGTACTCAGCGATATAAACCGCCAAGGTTGTTAAACTCTTTCGTCCGCTGCCACCGACTCCCACTAGGAGAGCATTCCCAAACGGCTGGTTGATAACACGGCTAATGCGAGCTATGTGCTCAACCGCGTTTGCGAAGAGTACTAGAGACATGGGTTTGGAGGACATGTTATTAAAGTCCTCTAAGTACTCCGCCATAGCCTTTGCCAATTGGTCTCTATCCTCCAGCTCAGAGTACACACGACTTTCTACCGACTTGCTCATAAAGTTTCCGTAGAGGAGCGTGTCGTTTGGACCCCGAACCTTCAAAGTAAAGGCTATTAGACCACACAACCGACTAGAGGGATGGACAATGAAGGGACTGCAGAGTCATAAGAGAGAGAGATCGTCTGATTTCATGGGGAAGGTTGAGAACACTGAAAGTCATGGTACTGCACTGCAGGACTGTAACAAGAAAGCACTGGATTGCTAGGACCGAACCAGCTCCAATTCTAACGCAGAACTGAACCCAATCTGACGCTCGCTTCCTTCACCTTGGTATCATAATCCAGCTTAAAGTAATCCTTGACAGCCTCTCTTAAGGTTCTGCCGAACCATTCTCGATCTTTATCGTCGATAAGACGGTCCGAAAAGACTCTCAGGCACTCATGACTCCAGAGACGGATAAGGTCGGGCCCCGTTTTGATGAGATTTACATCTCCTTGAGTTACGCCTTGGAAAACCTAGAAAGAATTTCAGGAGATGATGTCGTGGTAGACAAAAAGACTGAAGCGTAGACTATTTGAAAGGTTCGGCAGGGTACTACCTAATTTAACCCGACGGCATATAAGCAAAAGTCCTTCCGTAATCTCTTATTACCTTTGACAGGTCTCTGAGGTTGAACGTGTAATGGCTTTTGGCAGGGGTAGGAAGTAAGTTCGTGGAGATCTTATCATAGATTTCAATGGTGGCTGCTACTGCCTGGGGCCCAATAGCCTAATAGAATGAGACGCATGAGAGCCAACCGGATGAAGACAAACGTAAAGAGAAAACAGACAGAGATCTTGCATTACTTCCAAATGGTCAACCATTACCTTGACAGCTGGCTGAAAGGGTCCCAGATACCATTCCATGATAGTATTGAAGATTCGTGACAATGAATCCTTGAGGAATGGGACGAAACTCAGGAGGTTGAAGTGTCGAATGTATCGCTGGGTTATTTTGGACCTTCCTCCTCCTGGTGGGCCCATAGCAGCAATAAATTGCATGTCCACCTGAGTAAACAGACCACGCATCAGTAACCAGCAACAGAGATCACAGACAGTAACTCAATAGACTAAGAAGAACAGAAGAGTGCTCAGGAGGCCGATATCAAGAACTTGAAAGAGATGTTGTGGGACAACCGTCCTTCCAGGCTTGTCCATCCAGTAGAACTTACCAAGTACTTGAAGGAGTTATCCGATCTCTCGTACCAGCCAGCGTGATCCATCCATTGTCGGAGCAGCTCGATAGGTGGCTGTGCCCCAAATGCTTCTTTCGCGGGCATATTTAGGTCGTCCACAAAGACTAAACATTGGCTGCCTACCGGGGGACCATAAACACCCTTGCGCCTGCAGAGTCGAGTTCAGTCGTTGCGTAGCCTATCCTTTCATTATCGCTCAGCTTATAAGCTCACCTCTTGTCTAGCTTGCCGTCAATAATATCCTGGGTTTGGTTAGCACTTGTCCGTGCAGAAAAGCTGAGGAGAATGGACTTGTAATTTTCCGCAAGGCCCGTCAAAATCTTCTTACGAATAGAAACAGACTTCCCTAGGGATGGCGTAGAGCGAGTTGGTAAGAGTCAATCGCTAAGACAGGGAAGGAGTCAGAGGTCAGTTGCCTCCTTTGAGGTTAAGCGGCTGTAAAACGTGTAACTTTCACTGCGGCCGTGTACGTACCTGTTCCTGTGTCCCCAGTGACGAGTACATGGTGACCACGAGTTATGAGTGTGTCTAGAATGAAATCGCGTCTTTCCGTATCGACAGTGGGAACCAAGATTGAGTTGAAAGCGGCGTCTTTTGGAATTGAATAGCGGGGGCAGAGATCGTTCCAGTTCTATAGAGCCACAAGCAGTCAGACTCATGGTAGGCCAGCAGCTGCTACATTCTTATGCGGCCTGATACGATAGAGAGGGTCGAACCATCCACATGTCGGCAAGACTTGTTGTTATCCTAGATTGCTTACCTGCCAGACAACTCTCTTGGGGTCAAATTTGTAATCGAACACGCTACCTTCCATAGGGAAGGGCACGCTGCTCTTCAACCCTGCTTCCACTTGGTAATCAGGAGTTTTCGACAAAAATTCCTTGTGGGCATCGGAGCTTTCCAGCTTTTCTCCATTCGTGAGCACCCGCAAATAGATGTCGAAAAGGTCTCTGCTTTTACTGTCCACACACCCACCAAACGACCACATAGCTGCCATCAGAAAGCAGCCCTCAAGGATTTTTGGCGCGTCTGAGCCCAAGTTCTCCACTCCATCTACAAGGGCGGGGAAATAAAGGTAAGCAATTCAAAAAGCATAGTCCTTGACAAGAAGATGGCATGACGGCAGGTCCGACAGTAACACAGAATCCCAGACAGCTTTTGAAGCCAAAACCCGAGGCATGATCACTCCGGACATCAATGACCGCGCTAGGGAAGATCTCTTACCAAGGAAGCTCTGGAAGAGACGAAGACAAGATGCAACCATTTCCATGAACGTCACTGCTGTTGGAGTGACACAGAACTTCTCGACGAAAAAGAGAAGGGGTGGCACCAGCCACTCCATAAGATCCTTAATGGCGTCTTCTTGGCCGACCAGAGCGGGGGGCAATTTTTCCACAATCCATGACTGAACTAGTACTTTCCACCCAAGGTTCTTTGGTTCCATAAAGACCATACCCACGCGAGAGACAGTGGCTGGAGATGCCTGGAGTTTACAAAAGATGGGTTTCAGTTGTAGACCACGAAATAGAGTTACACGTATCTCGTCAAACCTCATCCAGATTTTCAGCCTCAAACATCATTGTCATTTGGTCGGTCATTTTGATAATCTCTCCACTGTTGAGACACAGCTTCTTATTATCGTCTAAGACGGTGTTCATGTTTTCAATCCAAACTGCGTCCACGGGGCCGTCGAACATCACCCATTTGCGGTCGGGACTGGCGTCCTGTGCACAAGCGCGATATGTGCAAGCCAGGATTCCTTTGCATAAGAAAAAAATCAGTTCGGCATCGGAGAAAATTGGGAGATCGATTAGACCAATGGCAAATGCAGTGGGTACAAGTATATGAAGAAGGCCCTGTCACCAGAGACGCAGGTAGCACACGGTGCAACGGTGGCTTACCGTCGCTCCATTCATGCGTATTCTCGTCAAAGTTGCCGTAGAGTTGCCCAGAAGCTATACTCTTTGGGTTCATGGTATAGATGTGCACTTTTTCTAGCTGCTGGCCTCCTGTTCTTTCGTTCACCAGAGTCATGGCCTTCGCCAAAGTATGCGTGATGGATGTCTTGCCAGAATAGGTGTTACCAACAACCATCAGTCCGTGTCGAACTTGAACTGTCTCATAGAGCTGGACAACTTTCTTCACAAACTCTTCCTTTGGCACTAACTTTGTAAGCCGTGACTGTGTGATGCTGATGCCCATCTCGCAGACCTCTGTGATTGTAGGTATCAGTTGGCCATGGTCAGGTTCGTCCAAGTCTACCCCAGGGAAAAGGTCTGACGTGATCCCTTTAAACAGGGGGAGATCGTCGGTGGTAAACTTAGGCAAATTTACATCCTGGACCGACCTGCTCACAAGCCCAATCAGAAAAGAAAAAAGACAAATCTCGAGTAAGCGATAAACCGTGAAACCAAAAGCTAGGATCTCCCCACCTGAGAACTATTTTTTCTTCTGTCCATCGAGGATCATTGGCTAGTTTTTGACGAAGATTTCCACAAGCAACCAAAATAGAATTCACCGCTCGCATTCCATAGTCATAGTGCTTCTGTGAAGAGAGCTGCTCGGAAGCCAGCGTCAAAACCTGTGCGATCGACACGACGGGATAACGGTAGGGCGATTAGCATCAGTAGACCTCTTCATGTGTCACACAGATGGAGAGCGCATTACCTGAACCAGTTTAAGGGCATTACTTCGCGCATTCTGGAAGCCAAACGAGTACAGGCGGATCTCGGCGATTAAGGCGTAGTTGGGTACCATCATGGCACATGGGCGGAAGAGTGCCTTCAGATTGTCAGGAAGCTCTGCTCTTCCCGCATAACCAGGATTCATGGTAATGAAAACATTGGCGTTCCTGTTGAGCTTTAAAAGAGTGCCCTCGAAGTGGAACTTATCCAAATTCCCCTTTTTCGCCTCATTTATTGTCAGAATTTGCTGAGCAATGACTGATAGAACCTCAATATTGATGCGGTTGAACTCATCGAAGCAACACCAGGACCCGCTCGCAGCTAATCCCTTAAAGAATTTCGCCATTGCAAGATAGTCCAAGCCATCCGAACAGTTGAAAACCACGCATTGGATTGCAATAGCCTTTGAAAGGTCTTTTACTGTTTCGGTCTTCCCCGTACCAGCAGGACCTGATATTGATTCAGAATTAGTCGTACATAAGATGCAACAACAATACGTGGAGCGTGAAGAAGCTCGAGAAAAGCAGTCGTAAAGGCATATTGATCCACAAACGCGTTATACCTTCTGGCGCCCCGCCATAGAGCAGGTCAATTGCTCCCATCATTGTTCGATAGCAGCGATCGGTCAGTGGGGTGATAACCAGGCGAGACGTATTGCCGAGGTACTCATAGCCGTACCATACCTACCATGAACCCGTACATATTGTAAGATGTGCGGCAGTAGCCAGAGCGTTAAAGTGGACGACAAGGTCATGGTGTCAGATATCTTCTGCATCTATCTTACCTTTGCATTCACGATTCTGGCCTGCAAGTCCATGCCACCATCTTTCCTCTTCCCCTCCACCCAGTAATATCGGAGCTGGCTAATCCACTCGAAATCCGTCACCTGCTCGACTCCGGCATCTATCATTTGAGATATGGTGTCTCTGGCATGCACATCTATCACCACCAGAGCTCCAATGGTGGTTCTCTCTAGCTTACTTAGATTTCCTCGGACGAGCACTACAATGTCATCTAGAGACCTATTCGACTTTTCCAGGAATTGCTTGAGACCTTTGTTCCCGCTCTTCTTGATCACGTTATTCACATCATTCGTCCAGAACACCTGACTGACCCCCAGCACTACCTGCGCGGGCCATTGCAGGCACCATTGCACGCGAGGATTCTTCGGATAAGCCTCAACAGCACTATCATGAGAGCGTTAGTCTCGGTTGCAACTTGAGTGGCTTGCGGGATAGCAAGCAACCTTCTCGCTCCGATTGCCATGTTCAACTTAACAGGAACGAGGTACTCACTCTATCATCTGAATTCCTATTCTACAGTAACCAACACTGCATCAACCCATCCCTTCAGGTGGCATTAGTACCTGGCTGTTTGGAAGCGTACTGCTTCCCACTGTGACGCTTCGACCTCTAGCAGCCACATCTCTACGTTTCCCTTGTTCTTGCTACTCTCCGGGTTCACCGGTGTCACTAGGGTAACTTCCTCTCCTTGGGCGCTGATCATCTTTGAAATCATCATGTCTTTCTCAAACTTGACCTTGCTAACTCCTTCAAAACACTTTCCTGTCAGGAAGTGTTAGAGACCAGCTAATGGAAGCTCCTCCTGGGTTGAGAAAGCCGTCACGTGACTCCTGTCTTACCTAAATGTGGCTGGACTGCTAAGGGGTTCTTCGTCTGAGAGAGGATCTCGAGCAACTCGTCATTTGACAGAAAGAAAAAGCGAGGAAAGTAGAGCCTCTTCATCTCCAGGTAGTCATTTAGTCCCTTTTGAATCTCTTCAAGCTTCTCGTTGGCCTTTTGGAACTTTTGCAGAAGCTGGTCCCGGTTAGCGGCCTCCATGAAAGACGGTTCCGCCTGGGTATCACTCATGGTCTTCCGCCACAGAGCGTCGACGCTCGCGAATCTCCTGAAGAGAAAAGGCACGAACGGTGAGATCACACTTCGGCCAAATCCATTCACATTTCTCTACCTTGCTTCTGCAGGCATCTGCCTCATGATATCTTCGGAACCAAATATGGGTTCTAGATAGAGCCAAGTGCGTTGGCATGCAATCCATTCATCCAAGAGTTGTTGAGCATACTGAAGCTTCTGTTCCCATGATTTGCAGTCCGACTCTATGGGCTTGATGTATGGCGATCCGCGCATCGTTTGGACCTTGACAATCTGGTCGTCAAGAAGAGCAATGATATCGTCCACGCCTCGCACCACGTACGTTCCTTTAATGACGATAGCACCAGAGTCAGTAAACGGTATGTGCCATATGACCCTGATCCTCTGCATATGTGCCCGTCTAGTCTAGTAATTGTATACCTAGCTTTGTTTCAGTTCCACTCTATCTCCATTCCTAAGTCTGCACTGGTCATCTCTCGCAGGATAGCTCATACGCTATGCACGCACCTGTCTCCTTATATGGCAAAACCTCGAACTGGACGACATCCCATTCCGCCTTCATGTTATTTAATGCCCTTTCCAGCGAATATTCCTTCTCTGCTACCTGGCAGATCTCTTGGATCTTTTCTACATGATTGATGATGCCGTTATCCAGCAACTGCTGCAACGTCAAGTCGTCGTCGGGTTCAATCGTCTGTCCAATCCTTTCCGATAGGATCTGCCAGTGGCGTTCGCGTAATGCAGGACTGGCTAGACTCTGGATAACGGGCAAGTACACTCGGAATTCATCCGTACGCTGGCGAAGGACCGCAGCCACTTCCGCTGACCCGGGAGCTGTGTCCGCCAGAAGCTTGCTCAATTTATATGACGATTTCCACCACTCGGTGACGTCCTTCTCGATTTTCCCAGCATCTAAGTCCTTAAATGGTCCCTTCAGCCAAGCATCCTTACTGTGTACATCGTAATGGTCAATAACTCTGTCAAGCGGCTAGCAGTGTGGCGCAGTGTGCCAGACGTAGTCGAACTCCTTTGCTATACTCTGGATGCCACTTACCTGTGGTAGAAATCACTGCACATGGTCCATAGCTTGAAGTATGGTTCAAATTCTCTCTCCAATTGGTCAATGATAGTGTACTCATGCGGTGTGAAGCCAAAGACACTTTCCCTCATGTTGAAATCCTCAGCCTTTGCCCTCGTAGCGACAAGGTTGTCATGCAGAAAGCTGGCCAATTCAACGAATTTTTCGGTCTGTTCTATGTCCCCGTAGCCTTTGAAGGCCTGTACCTGGGTCTCGTACTTCTCCAGATCACCTGAACAAGAGATAGAGAGTACATGCTTAGCTTTCTTATTGTGCGTATACAATCAGGAATTTCCACGTACTGTCGAATCGTTCCTTCTCCAGCGCCAATTTATCCATCATGACAATTTTATCGTGTTCAAGTTCCGCATTGGACTCTTCGGTAGCTTTGAGGATCCTGAGTGGCCACTGAAAAGATGTTAGCTTGCGACCTTGCGGCGAGTTCCTGGTATTAAGATAACTCCAACCTGCTTGGTGCTATATGCAAGGTCGAAGTCTTCCTGGGAAAGGCCTTGCCTAAACTCGTCAAGCATTGATATATTGTCATGTACTCTAGCAACCTCCAGACTCATCTCCTGGATCGTGTGTTTACTGTTCTGGATGAACTGCTTCAGCTGAGCCAGCTCAGACTCATTGGTCGGCTTTTTCTGAATATTGGCTAGGATGTTCTCATACCTACGACGTCATCTTTAAGTCAGGACTGCGAGAGGCAAGTAGGAGGCCAAGTACAGAGGAGTTTAACACGCTACAGTTAAGTGAGCATTTGGCACAAATAGAACAGTCAGACAATGAGAACGGGCAAGTGGCCCGCTTGCACTAAGATGCAGACAGTGCTGTCCATTAGCTGACGAGCGAAGGTCGGACACTAGAAATAAGGCACCAATATAATGAAATTAAGGCCGAGAAGGAAGGACGAAAAGCAGATACCTCCGGGTAATGTCAAGGTTTTCTTGGCGAAATGAATTGACCAGTAGCCCAATTAGGGCGTTAGCAATTTCCATGGCTTTGGCGCGTAGCTGTTTTTTTATGTTTGAGGTGTCAATCCTCACAATTGAGAAGCTTTCAGAGTCATAAGATAAACCCTCTAGCTCTCGTGCAGTATGATAGAACTTCCTTATCTCTGCGGTGTACTCCTGAACGCTTGGTCGTGGCTCTCTGGTACTAAACAATTTTACGTACTGTCGGGTTGGTAAGAAATGTGTTAATGAAGGACATCATGATGAGAGGCACTGGACGTCAATCTTACATCCTCCGTCTGAATTGAGAAGAGTCTAGCATGATCTTGATAAAGACTGGCCAGCTGTAGAGGCTCAATCATTGCCTCCTTGAACATTTTAGAAATATCTTCAGTTACCTCCTGAAGAAGCATTTCCGTCGAACGCGCCTCGCAACACTGCGAGTAAAACGCAAAGAGCTTCTTCTTGGGAACAGGAAGGAGTGAAAGCATCTCACTGTCAATGGACTCAAAAGTATTGAGGGAAGCAGCAATCTGTCGCAGCTCATGAAGGAGGGCATCTTCCAGATCTCCCGGAGAGGGGTCGAGTTCAATCGTTCCATTGACCTGAGCCAGTGAAACCGCAAACAGTGGGCCAGAGATTCTTGCACCTTCAATTGATGGCGTTTCCAACTTTCCCGTAGCCCCTTTAACATGTCTAGAGCTTCCTGAAGTGCACATTTGTATGAATTGACGCCAACCCTCAATAGAGGATTCCGCAAGCAGCCGAAGCTGTGAGCTCATCCGAAAATGGATATGCCGGAGCAGTTGATTTAGAGCACTAACTTGAAAGGATTTCATATCACTCTGAAAAAGGTCGAATACATCCTGAAGATTGTCCACTGCATTTTCGAGCACTGAACGGCGCCAGTCGGTCGCCACCTGACTCGTAACATTCTTGTTGTGCTTGGACTGTCGTTCTCTAAAAATGGAGACCGCGCATGGAACTTGAAGGCCAGTTAATTCGATATCCACAAGCAGCTTTTTCTCAACAGATGTCTGCCAAGTT
>FLMG01000904.1:20270-46801 GCA_900088475.1 Hyphochytrium catenoides
CACTTTTTCATCACCACCAGGCAAGGGCGACTGTCACGCCCAGGACCTTCAAGTGCTTCCCCTAGATCCACCTTCATAATTATCATTGCTGCGGAGCATCTGCTTGCTCCCAGTTCCTGGCTTACGCTCTCGTTGTCATTTCAGCCACCGAGATCATCACCTTTATCGCCTTGGAATGATGGCGGACATACAGACGATTGTTGAGAAGCTGAATGAGCCGCCTTTTGAGAAGGGTTTGAGTTTGGTATGTTATACCAACAGATGTTTGGCTATTATATGCTCATATCAACCCCAGGTTGCTTTGGATGAAATATCTCAACGGCCGATGGAGTTAATCACTCTACTCAACGATGTTTTCAAGGCTATGGACTCCCGACATAGCGTCGACCTACGTGATGAGAATGACGATGCAAGGGCTTACAGATTCATGGAGTTTCTGCAACTTCTAAAGTATCCAGGGCTCCCCGCCGCGGATGGCATGTATGGTTGCTAAGTTCATCGCCGCTCCTGTTCCCCTTATAGAAAATAACCTTCCTGTCGGTAGGGAGAACTATAGAGATGCGCTGAAGGAAGGCGATCGAGGGGCCATCTACCCTATCCTTTACTGGGTACTCTCAGACTTTTCCAAAAACTCTAAGAGAGCGTATTTGGCTCGGTTCTTAGCCCCAACAGCAGTGCCGGCTGAATATTTGGCCCAGGACGAAGGTGAGAATAGTCTAGCCTTACTGGGCAGATAGCGACTAATATCCCTGCAATCTTCTTACCGCCAGCATTGAATGAACTCAATGTACATTTCAGACAGCTCCAGGAAGAGTTCAAACAGATTCATCGTCAAGCTGACCAAATGGTTCCAGGCAACTGTAATTGTCTTGCCTTGGCGGTTCACTAAATATTTCTCTCATGTAGCATTCCACGAAAGTCATTCCCACTGAGGAGCTCAAGCAGGAAGTAGCACAATTGGACCTCGAAAAGACACAACTTCATGACAAAATTGCAAACTTGAAGAAGAAAACCCAAAACTTGGTTAGATAGGAGATGCTAGACTCCTTGTTTGGCAGACCCTGACCCCAGTCTTATGATGACAGGATGGGTTTCCAGAGCTCCTTCAAGCGACGAGTAGCCTGCGAAAGGAGCAGGAGGAAGAAGCGAAAGCTATGGAAAGACAAAGGTATTGACAAGCAAGTTCTCGCGTCCTACCTAAGCTTATTCTAGAGTCTGCAGAGACCAAAGGATAGCTCTCCAGCAAGCCGAAAGGCGCTATCAAGAGCTCGTACGGAGACTACAGGAGGCAAAGACGACCTCAACTTCTACTGTGGATGCAGAGGTCCTGGGTATTGTGAAGATAGAGAGTAGAAACCGTCACTTACGGCTGAATACCTGGACAGATTCTTCTAAATCGACTAAGCCGCGAAGTAGAGGAAAATCGATTGCTCTTGACTTCTCATTTTCCAACTGAAATTCGACAAAGGCAAGAAAGGCTTCATAGACTTGAGCAGGTGCGCCGTTCCATATGAACTGCTTGTATGGTGCTCTAACCCCATAGACCGCAGATGATGATGGAGCCCACGAAGACGGAAGGGGACCTTGCAGAAGTTGAAGACGAGATAATACGTACAGAGAAGACGATAGAGGTCACTACTGAACAAAAATGAAGATATTGCTTGAAGGAGTCTTCTAAGGCCTGCAAAACTTTAGGCCTTAAATGAGAAGATCTCTGCTACACAGAAGGCCACCGGCGATGATAAACTAGCTGTCTTCAGACAGCAGAGTAACGTTGTCGCCAAAAAGCTACAAGGCAAGGAGGAACAACTGGACAAGCTCCTCCAACAATTGGATAAGCTCTCGAGAGACATTGAGTTGAGGGTAAGGTGACATGGGGCCACTTCCACTCTATTCGGTCTCTTCCGACATCACTGCATGCAGGAACATCGCCTCTCAGAGATCTCCGGGCCCAAATATATGAAAAAGGAAGATTTCAAGAAGTTTGCGAACGAGCTCCGGAATAAGACAAACGTCTACAAGTCGCTTAAGGCAGAGTTGTCAGAGATACAAGCGGAGACGGGTAACTATATATCCCTGAATCTCAGTCATGCTTTGGTTTGTGGCTTCAACCTACTATTATACAGTTATCCTGGCGCGCACGCAGCAGATCATCAAGAGTCGAGCCACTGACCTGGATGACTTCCTTGAAAAGCTTGAAATGAAGAGAGGAGTAACTGGCTATTTGGAAACACAGCAGAAGCTAGAGGCCGTGTCGGAAGCTAATTCTCTAGTTAATCAGACCAAAGGAAAGACCTTGGAGGAGATCAGCAAGATCGTCACTGACATCAACCAAGTGCTGAAGGAGAGGAAGACAAAGTTAGCACCCCAGATTAAGGAGCTCAAAAGTGTTCGACAGACGTTTCAGGATATTGAGCAGCAGTATCTCGAGAAGAAGACCACATATGAGAACACTGCATTGGGGCTAGAGACCGAGCGAATGAAACTAGAACAGGAATGCGACGCCTTCCAGGTAGGAGCAAGAGTTAGGGGATTGATAGACGTGACGAGACTAAATAAGTTCCTTTACAGGAAGACTGCCTCAGAGAGGAGAGCAGGTACCACTTTCTGAACGCCTTAAGCACGATTACCGACACCGTTTATGAAAAGGCCAGTGCGGTAAGAACCAATAGTTTGTACAGCGCCGAACAAACTCAGAAGTTCTCACGCTCCAAGTTACCTGGGAACAGGAGGCGCAATTTGATAAGGGTGAAGGGAAGTTTCTTCGGGACTTTGCTACATATAAACATTTCTATCAGAGCAAAATCCAGCAGCAGGAACTCCTCAGCAAGGAACTGAGACGGCAGCAGAAAGAGATCAAGGAGTCTGAAATGGGCAATTCTGATCAGGTGGGATGCCCTTAGCTTCTCTAGTTCGCTATAGCTGATCATATTAACTTATAGAGCATAATCTTATTGTAGGTGAAAATGTTCCAGGATCTTCGGCGGTTGTTGCAAGGCAAAGTTAAGGTGCTCAACCAGATGAAAGCTGAGATGAACAGGGCCAACATTGATCAGCTAGATCTCGGAGGAGCGGTAGGTGAATTTACATGGTAGGGTGGTGACGGCAACTTATTCCATTTTTCTCTTTAGAATGTCATGACAATAGCCTCCGATGATACGGAAGTGCCATGAACATATTCTGTGCAGATGCGTAAGTGTCCCGGTCAGTTTACTCTTTGGTTGTAGCTCCGAGACGATAAAATATTAACTCAGAAAAGTGTGTCTTGTGTTGTTCTATATGCGGGTGGTAGTCGAGCCAAAGTTTACGTGCGCAAACTTCATTCTAACAGAGATGAGCTAAGGAAACCCTTCATTAGAGTAATGACATGGAGGATAGAGTGAGTAGGAACTACTCGAACAGTGAAACCGAACCATGTATCCTCGTTTGGAAGCAGTCTAATGTGCCCTCAAGCACTTTCTTTTCTCGACACCCGCCACATCATACGCTCCTGGACTCAATAGCTCGTCGTATTGGGGCACCTGCGAATGCAAAGATATTCCGCCAGATATAGGCATCGACGTGATGAAAACCTGCTAGGTGGCTCTGCGCCCAAAGAAGGACGTGATGCTTCACCTCACAGGATACTGGAGTGACCCCAATAAGTACCCGAAAGTCGCAACGGAGGCTAGGGGGCAACTCCTGATCAGATATTACCAGCTTCCGCAGAGTTGTATTGACCTAGGACAGTCTTCATAAGTCAAAGTGACCTGTTAGCCAGTAAGTTGTTAGCTACGTACCGCCAAACATGCCTTCAATTGCGAGGCTGCTCCAGGACCAAGGAAGTTCTTTTCAACGTTTAGTTCCGTCAAAGAGCAATTCTTGTGCAGTGCTTCGCATATCACCTTGCACCCAGCACTACCCAGCTGGTTTCTCCCCAAGTTCAAGGTCTCTAAGCCCTCCATCGAGCAGCCGGAGCCTTGCAGCAAGCCTGCCAGGCAGTGAGCAGCACCTACTCGAAGCATGTTAGCCCTTAGATGGAGACTTCGAAGCCTGGGAGCCCTGACTCTCAGGATTCCAACCAGACTTATCATGCAGGCATCTCCCATCCAGTTGCCACTGAGGTTTAGTTCCTGCAACCCTTTCAAACAAATGGACCTCAAGAGAGCTATTACACCCGCGACCCTTGACTGATCGATGCCGCTCTTATTCAGCCTCAATTTGGTTAAGGGTTGCTGATTCAATAGCTGATAAACTATTTGACCCTTCAAGTCCAACAATTTAAGTGAAGTCCGCCTTGCCCAGCACACGTCATTTGAGCGGTATAGAACAGGAATCCAGCCAGTTTCGGTCCATCGTTGACCGGATGTAGAATGCTCCTCCAATATGACTGGGTGTTTCGCTCTAATCGAAGCTATAACCTCACTTTCAGCACTAGGATTCGCGTGCAGAGATACCTCACTATAGCCATCTTTCGTGACAGATATAGGTGCAAGCCATCTCTTTGACTCGCTAGGCTCTCTGAATCGCTCAGGCTCCTCGAACGGCACATACTCTCTGGACAGAAAGCAGCCCTCTAGAGAAAGAAGCTTCAACCCGCACATACGATTTTTTGCCAAGAGGGACGTAGATATCAAGAATAGCCCTTCCCCAACCGGATTGTAGTCCATATATAGCTCTTCCATTGTGTCATTATACCTGGCAGCACAGTAGAGATTGCAATACTGACTTCAGCTGAGGACCCAAAAACGGATGAGACTCTAGAGGCTCACCTTAAGGCAATGCTTATAGCTCTGGCGCCAGCGGCGTCAATCCGATTATTTGCGAGCATGAGTCTCTTAAGACTCTTCATATAGTCCCTTCTGACAATATCACCACCTACCACCGTAAGGGTCGGGCTTAGTGCGTCAAGCAATTTGCGAAGGCCCGTATAGTTCTGCCCAGGCCAAGCGATAGAGCAGTTCGAAAGGTCCAAAGAGGTAAGATGAGGGTTGAATAGTTTCTTTGAAATGTCTCTATTCTTGGGGTCACACTTGTGAGGCTCCTCTTGCACGAGGAGGTTGCTGAGAAGTTGAGTGCCTCGTACTTCGAGAGAATTTCCCGCCAAACTCAAGATTTTCAAAATAGGAAATGTACCCTCCCGCACAAGCAGGAGCAAAGACTCAATGATCTTCTGCGATGATAAGGCATTCAGCCTGCAGTTAGTGAGGTCCAACTCCAGTAACGAAGACGCAAGAATAGGGGTTCTGATGAGGTCAACGAAGTGTGGCAAGGATTGGTGACGGAGGGATGTGTTCCTGAAGCGGATGTGGCGGAGGATTGGTTCTTTAGGGCATTGCCTGCCGAGCAGCAGGGATTTCGCATCATGTATGGCTTGGCGAACCCTTTGGGAATCAGTCCTGTACTCGGACTCCAACTCTAAGCATCCAACAACATCTAGGACGTTGGAGACACCAGCATTCTGTTGAGAAAGAGTTGGCATCCCCAATCCTGCAGCGCTTTGACCCTGCTACTTCTGCAGCTTGGAAGGACAACGCCCGTTCACCTCGTGGTAGAAGTGCCTCGAAAGCCTGAACGAGCTTATAGTCTGGGCCTTCTATTTCTCCTCTGAGTGATGTGTAGTCATTGATGAAGAGTTGGGGGTGTTCTTATTTAGAGTCCCATTATCAGAACAGAAAGGTTAATTGCCGCACCAGTGTTGTGGATCGTCACATTCTTTGTAAGGCCGCCTCTCACAATGCTGTAAGGGACGACCATCGTGGTTTGTCAACAACACGAAAGGACATCGTCCCTTATTGCTGTCAGATAACAGCAGTTTGCGTTGGAAGCGGTGTAGCTCCCGCTGTAGAAGAGGAGCTTTGGGAAGAAGGCTGTGAAGGAGCAACTACTTGATGACCAGAAGGACCACCAGTAACATGTTGGCGTTACTCCTCAATGAAGATCTGACAGCTCTTGAAAACGTCAGGCTAAGTTTCTTGGCCGCTGTTAAAAGCCGATTGGAGACCTGGGTGACGGGCGTGTTGAACTTGGGATGGACCTTGGTCAGCTAACCCATGTGGCCTTGGGATGTGATTCCATTTATATGATGGGAGGATGGACCTAAAGCCAAAGAATGAGGAGGGGCGATTCCTAGCCGAGGACATGGTGTCCCCAAGGGAGAACATTAATGTATTTGATCACATTCCATGGCCGCTGCTACCCCCCGTGGACCTGGCTCGCACATATGGAAAGAAGTTCATCCCCCCTCTGCCGCCATCAAAGGCCAAGGTCAAAAATGCCAAGCTCCAAAACTTCATTGGTCAGTATGCCTCCCTTCAGCTCCCGCGGTGTCCCACTTTAGCTCGATGATTACCACCGTCCTGATTGCTGCCTTCCGCTCTTATCTTCCAAGAGAATTCTCCATACAACCAGCAGTTCTTGCCTACTGCGCAAGAACAAGGAAACGATCCGAAAGAAGTTGCAAGATGGCGAGTCCGGCAACTTTGTGAAGCGATGGAGATGGTCCCACCTGGCGACATCGGGTCTAGTGAGATTAGCAAAACAGCGGGGGAGAATATGGGGTCGCAGGTCATGGGAAGGTAAGAATCGCGCCATAGACAGACCCATGATGCAACTTAAATGTCCTCCTCTTTGTCCCATGATAATAATAGTGAGGAAGAGAGGGAGAATTACTTATTAACGCTACAGCGATGGAGTGAGGAGCTAGCTTCATTTGAAGATTCCCTTCCATCAAAATGTCGTAGTAGACACAAGAATGGCCAGAACCCCAGACTTAGCGGAAAGGGAAAGAAACATACTGCCAAGCAAGGCTCTGCTAAGCAACGAATGCAAGCTGTCTTGCTGGAATCCTCTAGCGAGAACAGCGCAGCAGGGTTGAATTCGATGGGGAAGTCGTAAGTATGCCCTAAGTCTTGCTCCGCCCTCATCCCGATAACACATCTTGTCATACCTCAGACCTCCCAGAGCGTCGATGAACCAAGGAATAGATTCGAATTATGGAAAAAGTGAAGACCGTGATAGCGTGCGGCCTATTGCAATGAGAGAACAGGATATATCGTCGCAGGCTCTTTCTGCCAGCGAATCTATTGGTGGGGCTCCCTCGAATATGGAAGGATTACCGCCAACACCAGCGGGTTTCGCCATGCAGTCGTCCTCACTGATGACTGAGGCAATCGTTGGTACGAATAAGTATTTTAAACTTGCACGCTGTACAGCTTGCAGGCTAAAACACGGTACGCATAGGGAGCACAAATCACGACGGCGAGCTGCGATGTAGCGACTTTCTGGAACATATTTCTTTGAGTAGCGAGACAAACTCTCATAGTAAACAGGCAGGAGCCTTCTGTGAGGAGACAAGAGACAGTCAACTTCCCTCTACGGGGCAAGTTCCAGTTTCACATAATACTGAGCGGGTGTCTATAGATAATGAACCGACCTACCACCCTAAAGCATCTCACTCAGAGAGCGCATCGTTAATGTTGACAACTGGTTTAGACAAGCAAGAAGGAAGTCTACTAGCCATCCAATGTGTGACAGTAAGCGGTCAAGCCATGGCAGGTATCATGGGAAAACAGGACTTCCATGTGTGCCCACCGTGCTAATAGAGTGCTTTGTCTTAGAAAAGCCACATCGGAATGAAGCACAGAAGAGCCACCCAATTGAGTCTGATGGTGCAATGCTGACTCCTGAAATTGACTCTTTGAGTGAAGACGTTCGGGAAGTAGAACTTCGCAAGAAGTTGATCCGGTTCCTTCAGAAAGTCGAGGAACAGAGCGATCAACATAAGGGCCCTACATACACTAGCGCCTCATCCGCTTTTAGCAACAAGCGGGAAAGAAATACTACGTGGGGCGCGGTTGCCAAAGCATCTGTCGAAGGTTATGAAGCAAGAGAGATGGCCGTATCTAGGGATGTTCTGCCTCATACGCAGCAAGATATCAAACAAGGCGGAATCACGGAGTCTGCCTACCTACAAGAGAACTGGATGAAACGAGACAGCGGTAGTTCACCTGACAACACGTCTCATCTCCTTTCAACCGGAGACCCTATTTCCGAGCTCAGGTCGTCAGGTGATAGCTGAGAGAGTGCTCTTCACATCTCACTTTATATCTTATCTTACACCCATATCCCCCCTCCCCGTAGAAATAGACAAAGGACTGGATCAGCTTGCAATCAATCTTTCATCGGAAATGGAGTCGTCTTTGTTGAAGGAAGTGCAACCTCCCACTCATTTCTTGGGAGAACAGTTGTGGACGAATCCCGTGACGTCAAATCTAGCTGCAGAGCTTAATGCGGAAGCTATCTTTGGCTACGGCAATGGCTCCTTCGCTCCGTGCACACCGCCACAAGAGACGGAGCCTCTGATACTAAATCCTGGAGCTAATTCGGATTTGACGGAAAGGGCGAGAGTGAGGGGTCTTGTCCGGTTGGCTAAGGAGCAAGAACAAACGATGCACACAATGCAAGCTGTGGCGTTACTGGACCAGGCGACATCCATTGTCTTGTCAAATCCTTCAAGATCTTCTGTCCCGGAAGGTGGGAAGATGGAGTTAAATATAGAGGAGAAAGGCAACAGACGTCACTTTCATTACACGCAGGATGCAGAGGATGCTGCAACGCTTCTTCAGGTATGCTTGCACCTTCAGGACGTTGAGGAAGGTGTACTACGCTTATCGTCTGTATGGTGCCCAGATGACCTATCGAAGACGACATCTTACTAGAGCAAGAGCAGCCAGGATCGTACAAAGGGCATTCCGATACTATGTAAGCAAGCAAAAGCGCAAATTACAGCGAGCCCGGATGGTTCAGCATGCGATGCTAATTCAGCGGAGAACAAAGGTGTATTTGCTGCTGAAGAATCGAAAAGCAAACGTTATACAGGTGAGCAGTTTGATACCACTTTTCAACTTAAATCTTTCTCGGCGGAGTATAACATGGTGACAGGAGTTCATGAAAAAACGAACTATGTTTCGGCGGATGGCACGGAGTCGACGACGCTATCAGGCAGCTATTGCTATTCAGGTAAAAGTTAGCGAGATTGACCGCTTCTTTAGGGTAGGTGAACTAACGCGTTGTCCAGTCGTCCGTCAGAGGTTTTTTAGGGCGGCGTGAGTGGCGAAGACGGTACACAGAAATGCTTCAGAATAGTGCTAGTCGGATCCAACACTGCTTCAGAAGCCACTTCAAACGAAGGTGTCCACCGCCAAACCGCACATCGTCTTGTCCTTTACGCTACTAATGCCATGTCTTAGGGTGGCAGCTGCGAACTCCATACGCCAGCTCTGGCGAAGCTATAGAGAGCGGAAAGCTGCCACAGTGATACAAAGATTCATCAGATCTTGGAGTCAGCAACAGTGGTATCAGCGCGTGTTTCTTCCCAGCAAAATTGACGTCGCGAGAAAGAGAGATCAGAGCGAATCCGAGCAAATCAGTGCTACAGAGAAGGATTCTGCTGATGCCATCGCTGCCTTCCTCCAAACTGCCCCGGTAGGTGCTTAAGCCCCTTGGATATATACTATATATGATGGAAACCTAATGAAAAGGATTTGCAGGGAAAGCTAATTGTAGAGTTTGAAGTGCAGAGAATCAAGAGGTTGGAAGAAGGCCGCAGAAGGAAGATTGGGTCCATGAGAAGCAAGCAGGACGCGCAACGGGAGGAGTTACTGGGCTACTTCGAGAAGTATGACATGGACGCTTCAGGAGCTATCGACAGGTACATTTTTGCACTTTTCGTCGTTCTCCGATCGACGTGAAGCTGAGCTTTTGTATAAGTACCAACCTACAAATGCTTCCCTTCTTCACTTCAGAGACGAGCTGCATTATCTTTTGGGAGACCTCGGAATCAGAAATGACCCCAGGGATGTAGAGGACATGATGGACGAAATCTGCAGTGAACCGGCGTCCGAGATAAAGGTGTGATTCTACTTTAGAAATTGCCTCCCAAAGAGAAAAGCTAACCAGCCAGGCCCATGCAAACGGCAGTTTGAGGAGTTTTTCCAATGGTATACAAGAAATGACGGAGAAGACCTCTCTGCCTCCGCAAAGCTCATGCGCCTCAAGGTAGCATCAAGGTCTTCTTCTTTCAGGGAGGCATTGCTGGACTAATATTCGTTGTTACAACCTCCACTCCATTTGTAGATGAAGGCACAAAAACTTATAAGAGAGCTAACGAACCAAGATATTCAGTTCCACGCCCAGCGACAGCTCTTCTTCAGGGAGAAGCTAGCCACCTCGTGCGACGCAAGGATAGCATATCGTACCCACCACAGACCCATTTTTGAATGCCCTTGGTGTTTTCAAACGTTCGTGCTCTATAGAGAGTTCTCTAGCCACATATCACTTCTCCCCTTATGTCAGCATTTTGTGACAAAGTACATTGAACAAGTCGACCGTCCTAGCATCACTGTAATGGAACCACATTGTAAGGTGAGGGTATTTCTTGAATGGCCAATCCATCAGAGTACATCTCTAAATTTCAAGGCAGGAAGACAAGGAGAGTCTAAGAAAGCATGCGGAAAATGAGTTTTGTGACATGATCAGGGAGCGGGCAGTGATTAGCCTAGGCTTGGCTCTCAAGGCAGAGAATTCAAGTACCCTACTTGCTAGGCAGCAGGTAGTGGTCCAGGCGGTGGCCCATGCAAGGGGCATAGTGGCAGAGGTGAGTACGATATGGCCGGAGCTATGAGCTGTTCCTAAAACCTCACCAGGATCTCGAATCAACAGGGTAGGCCTTCGCCTTCAGACATCACTGTGGACCGCAAAGTACAGTTTATGTTTGAGCTACTGGATCCGATAGCCACAGGCAGGCTAGACATATCGGTTTTAAGTGAGTTAATGAAAGGAGTCGGAGCCAACCTAACTAGTCAGGAAGTCGCAAGTTTAGCCGCGGAGATAGATGGAAATGGTAATGGCTTCTTCGAGCTGTCGGAGTTCAATGCATTCTTCCAGCAATGGAACGCAAAGCAAAAGAAGTCTCTGCTCGCCAAAAGCAGAACACTGTTCTCAAGTTTAGACGTAGGGAACATAGTAAGTCGTGCGTTCATTCCAATTATCATGGGCTCTGTCTAAGCGATGTTTTGGTGGGCTCTAGCTTGCCTCTCTCCTAACTGACGGGGTGAAGAACCAGGCCAAGAGGATCCTACTGGATGGGACCAAGCACTTTGCAACAAGATATGCACTTCGTGAATATCGAAGACACGTTCCTCCTAAGCATCAATGCATTGACTGGTTGTGCAGCGAAACCTTTTCAGACTTTACTTCCTTAGAATCGCATATGGCGGGTATGCCCTTACCACATCACCGTTTGAACTCGTCCCTGAGCTAAAGCATTCCCGATCCTAAAGGTGCAGAGGAAACCCACATGGAGCTTCACAGACATCATCGGGACTTCCAAAGTCGCATCGTCCCCATTCAGCTCTACCACCGAGTGGCATATAGTATTATTACAAATGTAAACAGGATTATGTCGGAGATCACGCCAGAGACCCCAGCAAGTTCGGACCTGGAAAGGGCTCTTCATGAGGAAGAAGTGCTTCGGGAATCGATCAACCTCAAGATGGTAAGACATAATCTACGCCGTTGTTGCTCTTGAACGGTTGCTGACTCTCTTGACGTTTAAGCATCATAAGGCTCAAGTTCTCCAACAAGAAAACCAGGGTCTACCCGATATCTTGAGAGAGAAAGTCCGTGCTGTCTACCAACTGGTATATTATAGCACTTTGAGCGATGACAACTGGTTGGTTGCCGGCCCTTTTTTGCTTCTCCGAGGCCCTAAATTGACTCATGAAAGCACTGTTACTTCTTAGGACAAAATTAAGAGATCTGCTCCTCCTACTTGATCTTCCTTGTCGTCCCAACGAGGTTGAAGCTGCAATAGCAGCTTTTGGTCTTGAGACTAACGCAAAGGACCTCACTTTTGAAAAATTCTATCAGTAAGTGCTGCTGTTGAACTTCTGGACTGAAGCTAAGTTGAATCAGATAAGAATGAAAGAAGATATACTGGACAAGGATCCGGAGGGACTGACACTATGCATCTTGGTATAGGTGGCTTATTGGCACTAATAGGGTACCTGGAAGGCTATCAAGACGGAAACGATTCAGGATTCCTTCAATCCAAAGGCAAGCGGAGTATTTGGTCACAGCGAGGAAGAGGGCGGTGTATAGTACGGTTGCGGTTGCCGCCAACATGGAGGCTGTCCAGAACAGTAGCTCCACTATCTCTCAATGGGGAAAGACCAACTTCTTTGAGCGTCGAGGACTCTTTCACCTATCCCTAGAAGATTGGCGGATAAATCTGTCAGAGGATCCCGAGCTGTGGATAAAGGTGCCTGCAAGTGAAAGAGCTATATGGAAAGCGCCATATAACCTTAACCCATGTAGTTTTTGCATGAAGCCCGAGGCTTCTGCGCAAGTCAGACTGGACAAGTCCAGTTGTATACGGAGGCCAAGCTTATGATGGATTTTGATGCTTATGTGGTAAAGCCTAGCGCGTCAAAATCTTTTGAAGATAACCTCAATTGCTGGTTTGACGCATTTGACTATTTAGGTCGAGGATTCATTTTGAGGTGAGAAGACTCTCTGCCATGCGGGGGTCTCAATCTCACCTTTCTGTTGCTGTGCTGCAGAGATGAGCTGGTGGAGCTTCTTCAAGCTTTGCATCTCTCTTGGAAGGATCACGAAATCAATGAGATATTGCGCCCGTTATGGGCTTGCATCAATGATGCCAAAGAGCAGGATCAGCTGTCGCAAGACCTCTTTACATCTACCCCCATCCTCTGCGTCCTTCGAAGACAATGGTTTGCTTTCGCATGCAGCCAGACCATTAGCCACCGACACGAAAATAGCAACGGTTCGCTCCAAAGAGCCCAAAGTAGAGGATGGGGTGTGGGCTTTCTGGCTGAAAAAGTCTCACCGGAGAATGAGTCTTCTGATGGGAAGAAACCGAGGAGCCTAGCAGATGCCCTATGTGACCATTCCTACTTCATTTACCTGGGGAAAAAGAAGGTGATACGGGAGAACCTTAAGGTCATGATAGAGCTGGAGCATATCCGGCGCAACTGGAAGACTGTTCTTTCACTGAATCAGGCAGATTCGAAGCTAGCTGGGGAATGTCGAGAAGGATAGTGATGACGAGAGGTGAAGGCTAAAAGAGAATGACCGGCTTTAGGTCAGATCTACATTAAGGACCAAAATTCATTGTGATCTTTGCCATAAATCTACGATCTTCTGTTCTTCCTCAAGACTCTTCTTCACGACGTCTGAGGATAGTCCTTTGGGCTTATTCTCAATTCGAGAACGAATGGCCCGGCCGGAGGTCTTGCTTCTTAACAACGCCATTAGGGTCTTTGCCGTTGCGTTGTCCTCCAAACAGCTTAAAATCTCCACACAATCCTGAACTGCATCGTCAGTGCATTCCTAAACGATTCAAACGTTTGGCGTCACAAAGCTGCTATCAGTATACCGGGTGGGCATTAATTAGTCGAGGACACAATTAGCTCTACCTCCGTTAATTGCTCTATCGCCTCGACGATGGCATCTCCGCATTCCTCAAGTTCCCGGCTGTATCTCTTGCATTTACAGTAGAGAAGTAGAATCCGCCTGGTTTGTTTCTTGACTTCTTTGTCCGAATAGATCCCGACATCGTGCAATGCCGCAAGCATTTCCTTTCCATTGATATCATCCCAACATCCGATGCTGAAAAGATCCAGCAAGCTTCCTAAAAGGAGCCGTTGATTGTCGTGGCTGGCCAGGGGAAGAATGTCCTGCGAAAGGATGTCATGAGTGACCTGAACCACCTTGGGTATCAAAAGCACTCTCCTAAGCTTGACAACCAACCTTGACCATCCTTAGCACGCCACCACCCTGTAGCATCCAGTTATTGACCTTGAGGCTCTTCTTTCGAGCAATCTCGGCGATGGTAATAACCACGGTCTGCAAGGTGCGACCATTGTTTTTACAAATCGTGGTTATCCTTTCGAGTACACTTATTAGGCGTTGAAATAGATCTGCGGTATGACCAAATGTATCCTCTATGTCCTCATGGTCGACCCTACCGTCGATATGGCCTCGGACACCAAGCAGTGCTATTGTGTCGCTTATTCCCGCCAAGATCAGAGCACAGAGGTCAAGGATTTCGCCCTCCTCCCAGCTATTAGCAATGCCGAGAATGACGTCTAGCAGTCCAAAGTCATCTATAAAGCTTAGACGGATATCCTCATTCATAACAAGGTTGAGGGCCACCCTAAGAAGACTCTTCAACACTAGCAGATCGTCTTTAGCTGTGGCAACAACCTGTTCCGTGGTGTTAGCTTTTAGCAGGCAAAGGCATCCGGATTGTAGAACCAATGAGTGGGTCCCCTTACAAACTGTGATTCGAGAGAGTGCTAATGCTGCATGGCTTCTGCATCCGTAGGCGTGTATAGCAATCTCCTGGTCTAGATGTCCTGAGATAAGTTCGCCCTTAAGTGTTGAGGCTAAAAGAGAGGTTGGGTTTATGTCGGCGACTGCTTTGCTATGGGTAAGAGCAATGTTTGCTAGGGTAACCAGGCAAGATGATAGAGTCCGAAATAACTCTACGCTGCAACCGCCTATTTCAGGACTGGAGCTCGGGTGAGTTGTTAGCTCTGCCGTGAGCAGATGGCTGAACTCAATGATACTGGGCAAAAGTCCACCCTGAATGAAATCCTTTCTTACAAGCTCCGATAGTGATAGTAAGGCAAGACTCTTCGCTGTCGCACTTCCTGCAATTGGACATGTAAAAGTCAGTTTTAGCAACTCTACCATGTGTGGAACGAGGAACCGAAGCGCTGTCTCAATCACTTCTACTTCTTCTGCAACGGCAGACACTACCATCAGCCACAGCTGTGAGGTTGCAACACAAGCATCTCGAAATTGCTCGTCCCTCTGCCATCCACCGTCCGGCGCTACGAGGCGACCCAGTGGAGCCGAGGCTAATAAAAGTCCATTGGGTAGGGAAAAAAGAAGATCTTGGCCAACCTCTGTTTTCATATATTCCGCCAGACACTGGGTGGCCAACACTGCGTTAGCCAGATTGTTAGAAGTTGCGAGGCCCAAGACCTTATTTATGAACTCTTCTGCCTCCTGAAAAAGACAGCAAGCATGACAACCACCAAGCTTGAGAAGGAAGGACATCGATCTCAATAGGTAACCTTCGACTTCTAGCGCTTGGCCAGAAAAATCCATTCTGGAGCAACAATCAAAAAACTCTTTAAGGGAGGTCGAAAGGTGGCGATCATCAAGAAGTCCTGTTTGCAGAGAGGAGTAGAAAGCTTTGCTGCTCCACAAAATAACATCTGGTCTCCTTGTCTTGTTAAGCTCGCCCAGGACCTGAACCAAGAGTTCGCAGTCAATGGGCTGCGCTAAGCCACCACCCTCTACTTCACCTTTGGCTACCTCTACCAAGGTATAAATGCACTCTGCAAGCTCACAAAGATCTTCGATCAAGTTAGATCGGATCAGCGGCAGGCAAATCGCAATGATCCCCTTTTTGAAAGTCAATGAACGACAGGTGGTGGACACCTTGCAATGCTGGGAGATCGCGAGCATAACTCTTACGAGGTGACTAACAGTCTCAGGGTCAGAAGACTGAAGCTCCATTGTAGGAAGACCCTGTTCAGGCGCAATTTCAGGTGGACGGAGTTCTCCAAAAAATAATAGAAGAAGTTGGAGGAAACGCTCCTCTTCCAGCAGCTTGCCCTTGATAAGCATTATAGATGACTCTGCGAGATGCCGCATTCCTGCTGCCACCATACCCAAAATCTGACTCTGCCTACTCCGGATTACATCTCTCCAAAACTGTTGAAGCCGTTGCTGAAGGATCAGAAGATCATGGTGGACAGAGTGATTGGAGCAGAAGTTGGCAAAGGCGAAGGCGCAATTCCTTTGTACAAGCAAACTATCGGTCTCCGTTGCAGACAGAAGAGTCCTTGGAATGTTTTGTTGGAGAAGGTATGAGTGTGACTCCAGGTCACAGGTCAATGAGCTGAGCACTGTGGTCAAGGGCTCCATCACCCTTTCGTGCTCCAGATTTTGGGAGAACTTGACAACGATATAAGCGACATTGCACTGAGTTCGCATCACCTGCCTTGCGATCGGTTGGGTGCTGACATTGGCCAGTGTATTGAGACACGAGACACTTGTCACGAGGTCAAACTTCAATTCGGAGATCGCTTGCAAGTCCTAATAGCTATTGCTCAATCCAATACACTGAAAAGGGGCCAGACTTGTTGAAGAGTTTTCTTACCTGTCCATCCATTTTGCTGGACTCTCCTACAAAGGAGACATAACCGGTAGCCTTTTGCATAACACCCTTCAGGTAGGACAGCACGACTCCCAGAATTTTCTGCAACGAAGTCTCGGGAATGGGATAAAACGAAGAAGTTACATTCTCCAGTGCCACCAAAGAGGGAAGCACTGTCTCCCGATCGCTGTTAAAGGTCATCAAGAGCTCCACAAGAGCAGGTAACGGTAGGAGTGATGCACTCGGTGCATCCACTTTCTGCGAAATGTTGGCAAGGACACGAGCTAGATTACGTCTCGTGGAGTCACCTGCCGGGGTTGACAAACAGGTGAGCATGACACTTGTAGATAGAGGTAGCATGAACACCACGTACCAAGCAAAGTGATGGGTGGAAGACCTATAAGCAAAGCTAACAGTCCCGGCTCTTTCAATATCAAAAAGCAGCAATCTGTGACAATGGAGATGTTTGCCAGGTAAATGACACATTGCTTAACCAGGTCCTTTAGCATGTGATGGCCAAGGATCCCGACAGAGGTTAGACAACCAGAGACCATTTGTATCCCACCACACTCGGCCAACAAAACTTCCTTTCCTTCGAAGTAAGAGAGGTTTGCGAAGAGAACAGCTGCATTGCAAAAAATTGCGATGTACTGATCTCCCATCTCAGTATCATCGGCCAGTCCCAGAAGAACCACCTTTTGGCTGACCTTACGCAAGGCTGCCGCCACGTTACTGTGATGAAGTACCTCTTCGCGGCCCCTCTGTGAGAATGAGAGGGTTGCCAACGCTTGGAGGGCTGGACCAACTGTGGTGTTGAGGCTGCCGAGATTGGAGTCATCACTAGCTATGCTATCAACCAAGAACGGCACCGCACCGTCTGAAACGGCTGTTTGCAAATTGGAAGTCTGTGTTAAGTTCGCAACAGCCCTAAGGGAAGCTTCGGTGGCCTCCTTCTCAGAGCTCCCAGCTCTGTGTTGCAAGTCCTCTGGTGCCGCAAGGGCTCTCGCTTTCCGTATGTATGAGACCGCGTGCCCAGACAACAACTCCTTACGGTTTTCTTCGGGTTGGGAGAAGTTTGCTAACGCCTTTGCCGCCAGCGAGCTCCCTTCAACCGTATTCTTCTGTTTCTGGATTAGATCGAAGGCCGCCAAAGGCAGGCGACCCTCTAACATATAAGACTGATAACGTTGGCTTCCCGATAGTCCACAAAGAATATTTGATAGCAGCTCTCGGAGCTTGTTGGTCTTTGTTACCATGTACGGATTTATAGTGCCGCCTTCAACGTAGTCCTGCGCAATAGGTACACTTACACCGACAAACTTAGAGTCCACCAAGAGAGATTGTAGAATGGTGGCCAACTTAGCGGATCCCACAAAATATTGCTGCCATCGCTCTTGGGCGCTGTAGTGGTTGAGGAAGAGTAGGAAGTTCTGTACAGTGTTGTACCATACCATCCCAGTCTGGTCGATAGGAGCTTTAACTCTCTGCAATGCTAAGAGAACTCGCGGAATAATTCGACACCGGACGAGCTCGAGCTCGAAGGGGTCAGATTTCGACCCCTCATCGAAGAGGACACTTTGATCACTTCGTTTCGGACTATGGGCGTCACTCCCGGGTAAGGTCCTAAGAAGGCATTCCGAAACACAAGATCGAATTTGTTGATCATCTTGATCCAATAGTACACCGATAGGATGGATTGTCTTGCTGACAGATGATATCCCCAAGTCAGAAGTCCATTGCAATATGAAGAATACGATTCGCTTACCTGGAGCCACAGCGAGAGCTTAAGTGAAGAATAGCGTTACCTAATGATCTGAGCACATCTTGGTCATCTAGATCATATTCCTGCAGTTTCCAAATCCCACTGCCAGATATGTAATCTATCGCTAAGGCTACCTCGTCCAAAGTGGCTGTTTGACAGAGGTTAGTTATCAGTATTACGGCGCAATAAAATGATTCCCGGTGGGCTCTGTACTCCGCAGCTATGTACGACACGGATCCGAGAAGCTTTAGGCATCCAATCTCGTTCAGCATCCCACGGTGGGTGTCTACACCAGAAACGCTGCTGAATATGATAAGAACCAATTTTGCGAGGACATGGTCTTGTAGCGGGGAGCAGTCAACAACAGGCTCCCAATGAAGCAAGGTCGTCAGTGTAGCTTTGCAGATCTGCGACTCCACAAGCTCGTTCGGAACCCCCTCAACGTAGGAGAGATTCGCACAGGTCAACAGGGACATTTTGAGATGAGCTAATGGGATCTGGGTCCCAATATTCCTGCAAAGCAAGGGGTATAGAGCCTTCTGCTTGCCCAACTTAGAAGCTGTCCTCTTGTCTGAACTCACCCTCGACACAGCTACAAGGGCAAGACGATGAATGAGGTCATTAGGGTCTTGAAAGAGCTCGCTAGCCGTTATGGTGTCGATGGCGTCTATTAAACTTTCCATCACAAAGCTATTCCTTCCATGGAAGTCTAGCACCATTGCTGCCACTGTTTCCATACACTTGTAAGCCGTCTCAAGGTCGTCTCGCCCTCGTTCGAGCAAGTACCTAAGCGCAGGGATTACGTTGGCGCGAACTAAATCTGGAGAGTGCTCCGAGTGCTTCCCCAGCAGCCACAATATGCTGGCAGATAGGCGGACGTCCGCCACAGTCTTGACGGACCCCTGTAACCCAAGTGTAAAACTTTTGATATTTCCGCCGTCCAGGAGGCCTCGATGCCGTTGAGGTTCCTGGACCTGACGGTATAGTTTACCGAGGGTTGGATTCGTCGTCTCTTCGTCCATCGTGAATATAGATGCAACTCTATGTTCCGAAGTCTGGGACATGGCTCTGTAGGCAATGGATGCCAACAACAGGAAGCAAGACGATGCCATTCATTGCTGCCCCTGTTTTTTCTCCGTGCCTCTTGACCGGAGGCATAAACATGGTTTCCCGATAACCAACCACGACAGAAGTGCCCACCCCTTGGGGGGAGAGTTCATGCAATTCATCAAGCCGGGCTGGGCCCTTGATGGCTACGAGCATGCTTGAGAAGGGGCGATGAAGTTGAGAACACAGGGTTAAGGTCCTGGCTGCTGCGCGATAAGCAGAGAGCATGGAAGAACTTGATTTGGTTTTGAAGGAACTGTAGGATCGGAGAAGTGAGGCATCACCACTCATAACTGAGATGAGTAAGGTTGTGTAACCGACATTTTGTCCAGGCCACACGGTCATACTGTAGAACTATGAGACTATGAATATGTCAGAGCGAGGTCACGCGGTCCAACTTGACATAATAAATAGACAGAGGGAAACCTGGTGGACTCAGAATGCATTCCTGCTTGGCAGAGAAGAATGGCCTTCTGGCAGCTGTCATAGAAAAACTTCCAACTCTTTTATAAAAGATAAATAGTAGGCTAAGCTACATGTGACCTTGCGCTTTCCTTGGAAACGTCACAATGATCTGGTAGATAAATAAGAGGTAGGTGAGGTGCCCAACGGACACAGAACTTCCTTCATCACGGAGACTATCGGGCTGGAATGGCGCAACCCATGTCAAGATCCGTCCGAGAAAGGCTTGGAAACTGGCGAAACGACCTTATAAGTAGGGTTTCCAAGGTGGACGACGGTGTGACCTCAATGGGTCTACGATCTACATCCTCGTCTGCAAATCCAACAACCTCAGATATCTCCTCAGAGAAACGTACACATCGCTGCTTCTTCTTCTTCTGCAATTGGTGGCAAAGTCCTTCCGGTCCAGCCTTTATATCTTGAAGCGCCTGCTCGATTGCAATTTGTTGCCTTAAGGTCTGGAGTTTCATCGAGATTCTCTCAGCCTTCATCAGCTCGTTGTAAGCTGCAGTCATTTCCTGCTGCTTCCACAGCCGGACTCCCTTCTGTGAGGCGACTCTATATCCAGCCTCCAGCATAACCAGGCTGCGCTTGACGATATCTTCATCATCAGTTAGCAGTGTAACACCCTCCACATCCACTCGAATAGCGCTAGTCCTTGGACGAGACGGCATTTCCCCTACACCACACCATGACCGTGAGCGCGGCCTATTGCTACGACGGTCAGCCTGCTCCTGTGCCTCAATTCTTGACATCCTATCCTGAGCAGTCTCTGTAACTGGAACCACGCCATATGCCAGGCATACCACTTGGAAATGACTGTGAACCTGCTCCAAGAAGATGGTGCACTGTTCTCTCAGACCAGGATTGGCCTCGCACATTCTAACGAGGTCAAGTGTGACCTTGTCCAATGCATCGCGGACCACAGATTCTTCCATTTTCGCCTCTTGCGCGGCCTCCACTAGCCTCTTGAACTTCAGGTCAAGGGCTAAGAGCGAGAGAAGAGTTCTCTCATCATAAACTGTCGGAGGTTCCATCCTCCTCTATGCCAGTATACTAATGCCAGTATACTGATATCGAATCTAGAAGAAGGGGACACCGACGATACCTTGTTCCGAGATAAAGATTGTTCACTCAGCTTATCGGGCCCTATGAGCGTCTACCGCACTGGCTGCGAGGCTCAATGCTTGGAACAGGAGACAGAGTATCGTCCAGCTTTCCATGAAATCTCGAACTCTGACCAAGCACTGGTGGAATCACTCCTCCATTAGAAAAGCTTGAATAGCCCTGTGTATGGGTTGTGAGATCTGCTCATAAAGCTCTTTTTCGATGTGCGGCAATTGTGTGAGGAGGGCTCGATACTGAAGCTTCATCATCAGCGCTGCATTCGACGCTCAGTCAGCGTTGTAGCAATGCTCTTGTAGCATACCCTTGTCTAGCCTGATACAAGTATCCAGAGAAAGAAGTGACAACAGCAAAGCTCATTTTGGCTATACTCATAGGACCGGGAACTGTGGGAAAAAAGTTTGCTTGCGGCAACTTGGTGCTATGTGAGAAGCGCCATCGCTGCTTGTTCCTAGGTGGGGGAGGACAGACAGGTATCCAGTAGCAGGAAGCGGATTGCGGTATAGTTCCTACGTGTAGACACTGTTTCCTCTGCTTGTACCTGTAGAACCTAAAGGCTTTACTCGTAGCACAAAGACTTGATCTCCCTCATATCAATGCTTTCCACAGGAGGAGGAGGACGGAGGAGCTGCTTTTTGGCTCTTCCACGGTCACGGTTGCTGCCAGCACACCCTGTCGTGACAGCTTTTGGCCAACAAAGCCCAGAGAAGCGGAACTACACCAACAGCCAATTACTAGGGAGCCGGTAGAACTCCAATCAGAATGAGTGTATTCTCAATATCGTGGTAGCTTTTAACCCTGTATACTGGATCGGGTTATTGAGGTGCTCAAGTCTTTTTGTAATGTACAGTTCAAGTGGCAGCATGGCGGTTAGCGGCTATCTGATCCTGGAGGAGTTTTGAATGCGAAAGGCCACATGCCCCACACCTTCTACCACCAGAAGTCTAGGCACTGTAACGACTAGGAAGCCCTTGATGGTTGTACGCTGCTCCTCTGTTACCCACTCTGTGGGCTGCTGCTGCTCTTTATTGGCCCCGGGACTGGCGCTTTATAGATAATAATAGCCTAAGAGTCTTGAAGAAGACTGCAGTCTACTTCTTGGGAGTAAGTCTCCGGATCCCAGTAAAGGGTTCTTGATGCCTCCCCGCTGGGGACGCTTGAAGTCGCGATCTTCTAGCGCTATCAGTCTTAGCTCGTTCTACCCTCTAATATCGTTATAAAGGGTCGCCAATGATGAGTACAATAAGAAAAGGTGCCTCAGCCAGTGAGAGAAGGTGATCAAGGCAATAAGATAAGGTTTAGCTTACCGTCTCATAGGACCAGCGCGGGTGTAGCCTCAGCACAGGTGATGGTTCCTCCTTTCTAGAACCTTTCCTTCTTGAAATCCTACGCACCACTAGGTCCCCCGGCATGGATCATATCGTAATGCCAGGTTCGGGACAAGGGCGAGAGCCCTTTTCCATTCTAAGGGTGACCAAAGGTAGCACAGGTGGACCCCGTTGAGATTACCTTACCTTTATGACTCCAGGTAAACAGGGTGGAAAATGAACAAAGTAGCACCCGTGGACAACCGGTTCCTCAATGAGGTCATTAACTCCGGAGGGATCGAAGGGTACATATGGGAGATTGGTGTTCCTGGTGACAGTCTCGATGAACTCGTGGAGCTGGCACCTACTACCGAAGCACTCATAGTCGAGACGCAGTATGGACGAGCCAATAGCACCCAAAGCTTAAACAGCAACCCAATCGCCTGCTGCTTCACTACCGATATAGAATTGTGGTGTCAGAGAAACGTCCACTTGGATCGCTCTTGGCACCTCTGGATAGACCCGGTAAGTGAATTTTCCTACAAGGACTGCTTACGAAAAAACTTACAAGCTGATACGCTCTAGACCAAACCCGACGGCCTCTCTTTGGTTTTCAAGGTATAATTCCTCGCCTATTCTCAAAGAAACCAAGCGCTTTACCACTATGTTCGAAACACAGGTTGGACAGCACATAATAGTGTGCGGGTTGTTCAATAAGAAGTACACGTGGAGGCTGGAAGTGGCGTCCGGCAAACCTAAACCCTCTGCGGGTGGCAACTCTTTGAAGCCATCGTCCAAACTACCTTTATGTCTCATCTCCAACAAAGGCTACCAAAGCCTTCGGCTCATTATCAGAGACTATGTGCCGAGCGCTACCCGCTTGATGAAAGAAGTGGAGAAAGATAGAAACTTCTTCAGTAACAGAAACAGCATTGTTCTTGTCTCGTCCGAGAACATCCTATCACAAAGACAATACTCTGTTTCTGTCACAAATAACTCGATAGCGATCCTATTTCTCAACCAGGACCGCAAGATATCCGCCTATGCCCTCTCACTAGACTTGGTGGCTATGTCATTCGCCCTGAGTGAATATGCGCTGGCTGATAGTCAACAAACAAGGAGGGAGTCACGGGATGGACTATCAGGGCTAAAACGCGCCATTGCGGATGCGTTACACTATCAGAAGCTTTACCCTAGCCAGACCAGGTAGGAGGCGAAACAAAATCCCATACCGCTAAAAGAAGCTGACACTAGGTCTAGATGGGCCACCATCCTTCGAGCATTGCGAGTCCCTAAACCGTCGCAGACGAGACGAAGCTCAATTCCTAGGAGCCTTCGACCCAGTGACGCTCGCCACTGGCTGCGAACGACAGAAAGAAGATTGTCAGATGCCTCAGAGAGTGAGAACGCACACAGCCAGATTAGTGAAGGAACTAATGAAAGACACGGAAGGGATCACCGGTCCATGAGTTCAGGCAGCTCAGATTCTGCTGGCTACTTTTGCAGGCATGTAGTAGAGGTCTCTATGGTTCTCGAAGCCCTATGCAACCTGGAATCACCACAGGTAATCCATGAATACCTACACAAGTTGCAGGAAATAGTTTGCCCTGCTGAGCGAGGAAAAGCGGAGGAAAAGCGTCGCAGAGCCGAAGAGGGGTCCTGCCACAAGCCGTTGCTCCTGTTCCCGCATATAGTAGGATGGATTTCTGTATTGGTTGACATCCTATTGGCGGACCCGGGAGAGGACAAAATCAAGAGAGAAAATTCGGCCCGGGTTGGAGACATTCTGATTAGCCTTTGCGCCGAGCTCCAAGGTGAACGCGCAGCGCAGCCACTGATGGCTCTTGAAGACTTGAGAGATGTGGCATCCTACAGTTTGGAGTCCATCCTTCAAATCTCGAGCACCGCTGCATCTCACTCTGGAGTGCTCGTCCGGGGAATACAAGTCCTCGTCAACTTACCGCACTTCTTGGAGCTCTTTTTGCTTCAGGGAGGAATGGAAAGTTTGGAGGTAAGGCATCAGAAACATCTCTTTCGGTATCCTCGACATAAAGTCTTGAAGGCTTGCTTGGCACTTTACAGATGCGACTGAACAGGACTATCAAAGAGCTCATAGTGATCACAAATATAGCTGAGAATCAGGGCGTGAAGTCCGCAGCGGACGCCTCGTACTCGGCCAGCAGCTTGACTTATCTGACATGGAAGAGCTCAGACCTTTACAAGCTCGATGACGCTGATCGGAAAGCAAATACCCCCAAGGGTTCAGACGAACCAACAAACAGTTCTAGAGATAGCTTCGGTAGTAAACAGAGTTTTCTTCGGTCCTACTCCGCCACTCACCTTTTAGGTGGTCCTGACAGCCGGTCAAGTTTGCTGAATGGCACTCAGGAAGCATCAGTGGATGGTAAGACGCCCGTAACGAGTACATTACTTGACTTCCTGGGGGCTAAAGGCACTGCGATTTTTGCCAACTAGCACTCTCAAAATGCGTGAGAGGGCCACCGGAAGGAGCCATCTTGAGTAGGACACCGTCTGGTTACACCAAGAGGAGAAACTCATACAACAGCTCATTCAATTTACGAGCGAGATCTGAACTTCCAGGGCTCAGTGGCAACAGTATCCAGAAAAGCGGTGTCGTGGTCCCCGCACTGCCTCTGACAAAGTGTCAGGTCAGCCATGGAACATTATGCTTAGAACTGAGGCTGCTATGAAAAGCTAATCATCACCATTTCGGTCCATGAATGAACTACAGATTCCCCTTGAGGGAACAGCGGGAGACCCGGACGAGAAGTTTTCGACTCGCTTCAGGCGGAGGTCGACAGTGACGAACCTTCAGGGATCGCATGGCGGGAGTCACAGCCCTGCTGTGGACACCACCAGGAGTGAAACTTCGAAGGCTCTATCGCGGGTGCCTACTCATATGACCAATGCCACTTCCGGAAGTGGGGAAGAACACCGGGCTGTGTCAGCCATGAGAGACCTGGCATGGAAGGTTTACTTCATTTCTCGTTTTATGCTTAAGCGTTTCCGATTCATTCGTCTAAGGTGATTCGCTCCTTCTCGGCAGCTCGGTCAAACATTCACGGCTAGAGATCTTTGGGCGCTTACCTTTCAGTACAGAGAGCTCAGAGAGCTCCCAGTAGACGGGAAGTTGACGGACGACCATACGACGAGGACTCTCATAAATTCTGGAACCAGAGCTCAATCTTGTGAGACACAGGAAAGCAGCAAGAATGAGAACGCTTGGTCTCGTCCCGAACACTCCGGCGAGGAGCGAAGCAGAAGTACTAAGCCTTCGGTAAAGGAAATTCAGATCAGCAGGTTCACGAAATTAGCTCGGGACGAGAGTATCGCCATCCTCCATGCTATGGCGCTGGTGCTTGATAAGTGCAAAGACATCGACGAGCTCCGCCGCCCTAGAGTCTCTGTTCCATACAATCTCATATTCAGCGAGGTACGCCATCTGCGCTAACCACCAACCGAGAACGACTCACCAACTTCGGGTAACAGCTGCAACGCTTAGCGCTAGGCAAAGCAGGGACGACAATGGCTGGGCAGGAAGAGCTTTCCGTCACTATTTATCAAAAGAAGCTGTTGGCAGTTCTTGCAGCGGCGAATCGAGCTGTGCCTGTTCCTCAGACTCTCTCGCTGGAAAGCCCGGTCTGCTAAAAAAGAGTCATATCTTTGGCTATTATATTGTGGTCCCCAGTAACCGTTGTCTTTGTTCTCAGGACTCATTTCTGCTCAGATGTAATTATCGACTACACTATTATACAAGTTGCCTTGAAGCTTTAGTGAGGCAGCTCAGCGGTAACAAAAAGGGTAAGGTGGATCTCGTCGCACCCGCTGTGGACAAACTGATGGTAGCTTTGGTAAGTGCGACGGCATGCTCCAAAGTTCTAGAAAAAACAGGAACGCCGTTTGATAGGCGCTAGTCACTATTGAGATCTGACTGTCACCGCTTTCCTGTTGTTAGAGTTCTTTATTGGAGTTCCTCGCCGACTATTTCGAAGAGTGCCCATCAATTGTGACGGTGCCGCATATTCTTCTATTTTCAAGATCCCTGGTGAAGGTGACAGAACTTCAAGTTTTTCATCTTAGTCATCCAGAACTGAAGGATTGCCAGACAGCTGAAGCTACGGAAAGTTTGCTGCGTTTGCTCACGGTCATGTGTAACAGCTCCTCTGTTAAAGACAGCCATCAGCAGCTACTCCAACTCATTTTGCAGGACCAAAGTCTCTTCCTTCATCTTTTGAAAGCCCATTTCAATAGGGTCATGGCGAACCTTTCAAGTACGAAGGGAGCTTCAGCACATCAACCCACTACGAATCGTGCAATCGCTAAAGGTACCTTGGAGCAGATGCAGAAATGCATGCTGCTTGTCCTTGCAATCATACGATTAGCACGAAATGTCCTAGATTCACTTCTAGTCGACGACTCTGATTCTATGGAAACTGTACGAGAGGAATCAGACCCACAAAGCTGCCAAGAGGAAGCCGAGTACGACGAAACTCGTTCCCGGGGCACCTCC
>FLMG01000904.1:46852-62633 GCA_900088475.1 Hyphochytrium catenoides
ATGTGTAGACGCCCTATTCATGCACCATGATGCTTTATTGGAACTCCCCAAGTTTGTCATCATGATGATCCGTTTTCATTACTCAGCGTTTATTAGAATCTACCTCGGTCTATCATGCAACGTTAAGCCGAATACTCTTCTTATTCAGCTCTGCAGAATGCATCTTCGTGGCCTTCTGCACTTTGCTAAGTCAAGAAAAACTAGGCCTCACATTCGCAGCAGCTTCTACCAAATTCGGCTTGTTGAGTTCTTGGGAAGGGAACTGGCATCAAGGAAGGGCAAGCTGAATCGGGAAGAGGGAGTATCGGATTTAAGCCAAGAGCCATCCAGCCAAAGTATCCAACCGGTATCCCTGCCTCATCTTAGGCAAGAGAACTCGGAGACAACTCCGGTGGAAGAACTGAAATTTGGAGAAAAACATTCGCCGTCGACGATCGACGCCTTACAGTCCCATCCAGGAATTGAGGCTCCAAAAGGAAAAGAGGCAATTCCAGAACAGCTTGAAAGTTCGTTCTCCAGACTGACAACGCAAGATAATGCCACCCTTAATGTTGAAAGCGAAATCGGAGAGCAGTCTTCGGTAAAAAGTCTTCATCATAAAACTCGGTTTAATCAGGCCACAAGGGCTAGAGATAACGAGAATGAGAGTGGTCTCAGCGACGAGGGATCTGACGATGAGACCTTCATTAACATCCCGGCTGCGTACAGCCCTCAACTGTCCAGTGGTAACGCATTGATAGCCCGAAATACCGCCAAGTTGATCTTGCCTTTGCGAGTAGGCTCTCAGCCGGAGCTAACCGCTAATACTGCTCTGACGAAGGAGCTCTCGAAAGATGAAAGCAAGCACCCTAGTCTGTTGGATATGGGTGGGAAGGTTCTTGGAACTGCTCCTGGAGAACCTTCTGAGGTAGTTCCCCAGTTGAAAGATCCACAACCGTCCGGAACCCATGTTACAGGGGAATCTCATGCTGTTTCTGCAGAAGAAGAGCTGGATAGTGATAGTGGATCTTCCTCCAAGGTAGAGAGCACTCCACCTGAACGTCTTCCCAGCGCTAGAGCTTTCGACGAGTCCTCAGCAGCCTCGGCTCCACCATCGGCCAAGAGCAACCTCCCAACCCTAATCGGCCTTCCCAATCGTTTGGCAGCACCAGATATTCCGCTGATGCAAGCCAACCAAAGTGGACTCCAGTCTGCTACATCTCCCTTCAAGGTTGACGCAGAGTATGACTCGGATGCTCCCGCTCCCGAAGCAGCTGCAAAAGCCATTCCGCGAATACATTTTTCCTTAACTGACATTCGTATAGCTTCCCCCGAGCCCTCAATCGAACTTCAACCTTCAATAGGCTTAGTCAAGGCCGTGGATCAAAGTGCGGAGACACTTTCTGTAGCGAGCGGTGATAGTTATGGTAGTAGCGATGAGGAGGACCAGACCTGGCTGCCTACCAGCTATCATCACGATGCCCATCGAATCAAGACAGGGAGCACAATGGCGATCGCCCTGTCTATTCCCTTGAAGTTGGATATTCCGTCTCAAGAGCCTAGGGAGGCAACGGTGAAGGGAAGCCCGAAGGGCGAGGATGAGATTGAGACCGTGCGAAGACTGGGAGTGAATCGACGGTTGAGACATAAGGGAAAGACTTTGACGCCAAACGAAGGCTCTAGACCGTTAGAGCAGAGTTCAAATGAAAGCTCCTTGATCAAAACTTTCAACGAAAAACAGGTCAGTGCTCTGGGTGCTTCCAATAGCCGAAGAAGGTCGCATAACGAATCGGGTTCTGGAACTCAACGTCGACGGTCCAGTTTGTCATCCGATCCTCTTCTGGACGAGACAGACTCAGCTTCGCCGGGAGTAGTAGCTCAAAATGGTCGTGACGGCAATGTACTACCCGGAGAAGCTGTTAAGGGTGTGAACAACGACCAGGTCACTACCCTCAAGACTGCTAGAGCAGAATCACCAGCCTTGAACCCCTCGAGGGAAGCAGCAGCGGCTCCAGAGAACCATCTTCATGTAATGACTGCTCCAGTGGATGACGCAGTGCTTCTAGTGCGAGACCGAGAATTGCATGTGATGGCCCTGGAGCTGCTGCTCTGTTTGATCGTCAACCCACACAACGATCATTTGGAAGGCTTATATTGTTCCAAGTTCCCTTTGACCGACCTGGACGTAAGGCTCCACCTGCTTCATCTTCTTCACAAGCACCTTAGTTCTCCAGCCTGTCGTCATCTAGTGCCACTTTTGTCCAATAGAGCCTCCTATCTTGGCTCAGGGCCCTCAAGACTGCTGAGGTTGCTCTCAACGTTTTTGTTCCAGCCTTCAGACTTTCACGAGAGACAGCGTGTGGGTAGAGGAGCATTCAGCTCGGTCTTTCTCAGTCAGATACCACTTGGCATCCGAAACCAGAGAATAGCCATCAAGACCATTGATCGGCCATCCCGCATCTACGACAGATGCGTACTTGCGAGTTTGTTTTCGGAGGTAACCATTTTGGAGAGACTTCGGGGCTGTCCCTACATCTGCAATCTCATTGACTACGGCGTGACGGATGAAGCCTACTGGCTGGTGTTTGAATCCGCTGCCAAGAGCCTGAAGGAATGGAGGCTTTCTCTTCCACTTAAATTTGTCCGCATAGAAACGTCAGGACTTGAGCAAAGTCAGCTGACTCGAGAATACCTTCTCATTTGCTTAAGCGTCTTCCGCCAGATTGTAGAAGGTGTAGCACACCTTCACAATAACGGTATTGTTCATTACGACTTGAAGTGCGACAATATACTACTTAGAAAGCTTCCAAGTCCGGAGATCTCAACTATCGATCCATTCACTGCCTGTATCGGTGATTTCGGAGAATCAGTTATGACCTGGGGTAAGCATGCTAGGTCCCATGTGAACACCACAAGCCGCGGCACGGAGCCTATCAAGAGTCCTGAAATGTTGGTCTCGGGGGACAATGGCCCGGCAAATCAGCTGATGTCGAGAGGCAGGCTTCTAGGCACGAACTCTTCATCTGACATTTGGTCTCTTGGCTGCTTGCTTTTTGAGCTTATAGTAGGGGATTGGCTTTTTAAGCATGATGACTGGGTTGCTTTTTACATGCACCTGACGTCCAGTTCGCAGCCTGTTATCTCCGCAGCTGATATTCAGCGACTTGAAGCAAGTCTAGAGAACCGAGAGGATGCACACTTTGTGCTACAACTGCTCCAGTTCACCCTAATACGAGACCATGTGAGACGGCCTGCAGCCGAGGACCTGTTGAGCAGAGTGGTAGATGTCATAAACCAGGTCCAGAACAAGTATACTATCAATCGGGGTCCAAAAGTACTTCTCGATGTCGCCGCAAGACATCACCTGCTTACACCCGAGCTCATGTCATCACTGGAAGGGTGCAAGACTAAGAATGCCGACACATTGCTTGGTCCTCATGTGAATAACTACATTTCATCTTTATCGGTCCCATACTGTCTTCCTTCTATGACTTCATTTGGGCGATGGGCAAGGTTACGCAAGCGCAATATTGATCAAGATCAGTCGGTATTCTGGAGATTTATGGAAGGAACCTTTTGTGCAATCCACCGTCTCCATATTGCTAAAATGGATTATTCTGAGACAGGAAGTGGAACTACTGCTCGGGTGGCCAGTAATACACGTGAAACTCACCAAAGCGCTGACAATCGCGTGACCCTTTTGCCGTTCGAGGCTTCCGGGCGGGAGCTGCAGCATCTAAAGTATTTAGACTTTACGCACATTATCTACCTAAGGAGTCGAACTGGAAAAGGGAGCAAAGCACCAATGGAAAAGGTGTACTCTAGGATAAAGGTGCTCACGGTCGGCGTCGGACTTCAGCCTTTAGGTATCAGGGAAGCGAAGGACTGGATAAGGACGTTGAAATCTGTACTAAAGCAAAGAACGGCTTGCTACTCTTACTTACAGCACTTTTGCTGGAAGAGACAGAGCCAAGGCGAGAAGGTAAAGGAGAGAAGCGTCTAACTCCAAACTGCGCACAATTAATCTTTGTGTCTCTCCAGTTGCTTCCACCAAGTGTTCCCTTTTTATTTACAATTTTGTCACTTACTGATTCGGCAGAGACTGACTTGGGTGCTCCACTACAGCTGCTTATTCTCTGCGAAAACGCGCTGCTCACAACGGTGGGCGTCGTGCTTATAGCGGCGTACATGCATGAGTGTCATGGCCTGGATATATTTGAGTGCATCTCAATTCTTAGGCGTGGGGTCGGGCTAATCACTCCTCACTCGCTGAACCCCACCATTTTGAACTTACTTTTGGAGATTCAACTGAAGCGCATGCTGGTCATTCAGCAGGAGACTGAAAAGTTCTGGACACATCTTAGGCTGACAGGGTTTGAGTCCAGAGGAACAGGAGTTAGAGCTGCACAGGTAGGAGTTTCCACACGCTAGTTTGAGCTTGAGCCGTTAGTTAAGAGAAACCCTTGCTTGCGCACTGCAGTGCGTCTGCAGCCACGTAACTGTGATCTTTGGTAGCATCCAGAGTCCCACTAACCTGGAAGATAGCGAGTGCCTCTGTTCGGAAAACCCTTCTCTGGGACATCGCACAAAATGTGCCATCTTTCCTGCCTGCGTTGCTGCCAGAATGCGGCATCGCCGACTATTTGCTGGACTGTCCCACAACAATCCATTCAAATATGTCCAAATAGATGGGATGAGACTGAGGACCGTGCGGGGTGAGGCCTTTGGCGAGCACATTTGTATATCAGCAAATCTACCTCAATCGCTGACGAAATGTACGATGGATGAGGAGGAAATCAGCTTTGCGATCGCCAACTGGGATTTTTTTCACTGCGAACACTGCCGCTACGTCCTTGCAGCCAAGAACAAAACCTCTGGCACCACCCAGCTAGTGATCTTTTCAAGCATAGGCATGCCACGTTTCATGAACTCATGTGACAGCGATCCAAGACAAGAGCAGCTCTATCGCATGTTGTAGATTCACCTTTTGATTCATGTCTATTACCTCAAACAACTAGCTGAAGGCCATTGAAGCTGCTTGGGACATTCTCAAGGTCCAACACTGGCTCTGCTACGTTCACGGGTCTGAGCTTTGCCTGCCTAGTCCCTAGTGCGGGCTTCGCAACAGTGGTTTGTTCTCGTCTGAATCTGTATTTAGGGACATGATGGACCTCCTTTGGTGTCTGGGCCCGAACCGCATCGAGCGGTAGAGGACGAAGGTCTGCATAACCCCTATAAGGGCTGCTGCCGCCGGCCAGATGCACATTACCTTTCTAATATAATGTGGACCGGCAATCTCAGGTTCAGCAAGGTGCTCCAAGCCCTGCTGGGCTACAAACACCGCCAGTCCATTGGACAGCTTGTCTGTGAAGCTCATTGCTCCGTAAACTGTACGTTGCAGCGTTTAGCACCTTACATCCAATAAGTATTACTCCAAATTTTAAAGTCGTACCAAATGCTCCACTTTCAGTACTGCTCCCGACGAGATCGGCTTCCATGCATACAGAAGCAACCATGATCGTCGAGTTTCCAACACCCAATAGGAGCACCACGAAATACATGAGCCAGGAATAGTTCTCGTAGATCACATAGCTAGCTCCTAGTGAGATCGTACAGAGCGCTGCTCCCATAAGAAAAGTCCCGCTTCTTCCCAGAGACTCATTGACACGTCGCTGAAAGAAGGTTGATATGAACCTTGGTACCCAAGGGTCCTGACGTTAGTATCATTAAGTCAGACCCTTCCTGCGGCCAGGAACCTACCCTGCAATATATATAAGAAGAGGTATTATGGCGATTGCGCTGGCGGGCATTCGCAGTGTCTTCTGAAGGAAGAAGGGCATGTATATCTGGGTCAGATTGATCACAAGTCTTGTGCACATGTAAACCACGCCAACTGCATAAAAGGTGGGCTTTTTGAACCATTGCCACCATCGCATAGGACTAATCGAACCCGTTCTGCTACCTTGGATCTCCTCTATAACGGAAAAGTGCTCTGAGGCTTGAGAAAAAAAGGTGACCATAGGCTGACTCTACCTGCCGAGAGCCCTGCCTCTACAGGACAATCGATTGCTTCATACGCAGGATCAACAGGACCGCGGTTCATGGCGTCAGATCCAGTCCTCTCTCTGGAGGATGTGGTTGGCGTCATCGCTTCTTCTGTGCCCACTAAGAAGAAGGTTACTGCTCCAGTTCCAATCAGGAGAACGATAGTACTTAAAACCGTGAACTTCTTCTGGTCCGTGACAGCAGTAGGCTGGATAGAGGAGAGCAAGACGAGGAAGACGCAAAACACCGTGACGTTGGATATAATGGTCCAGGCATACCGTGCGCTGTTTAATACAACTCTCTCATTCTGGTCTGTCGTTAGCTCAGGAACCTAAGGGAGAAGGAGAGCATCAACTCAAATACCTTCAGCGTCATCATCCTTTATAGAGTCCCACCATTGCCATGTGAGCCACTTGGACAGCTGCCCAACCCACGTTGAAGACAGAGGCAGCGACCGCATAGTAAGCAACCAGACTTTGTCGGGAGGGCTGGTCAATGAGTTCTCTAGGTAGACAGACAGCAAAGACCAGGAAAAAGCAGATGAGAACCAGTACTGCTCCTCCTGCAATCCAAGTTTTTCTTCTCCCAAGACCGAGTTTTGGAAAGCCTACAACAGAGTTCAGACAAGAGCTAGTATTCCCTGTTGGGGGTGCTAGTTATCAAGCAGTAGACTAACCCTTCGTGCGGTCAGAAAGCAGCCCTACTAGAGGAGTTGCTACACCATCGGCTATTTGTCCACTTAGCATAACCACAGCGGCTTCAATCGGGGACATCCGTGGCACAGCGTGAAGGAAAACCAGAAGGTAGCTAAACCAGCAGGCGGCACACAGGTCATTCAACACGTGCCCAACCGAGTAAGCCAGTATCTTCCGCCTAGACAGGCGACTACTGCCCTTGGGTGTTGGGTCCATAACTGTTAAGATGTACGTGCTCCCAGGACCGAGCACTTACGTAGTTCAGCTTGTCTTGAGCATCCGCGGTCGGATAGATTCCCTCAGCACAGTGTCACTGCCTTACCTAGCCCGACTTTCATTGAATAATGGCAAAGGTCGAAGAAGAATCCTTCCTATAATACCCCTCGTTATGATCGCTGAGACTGTACAGCAGGGTTGCTCCTTATGCAAGCATATCCCTATTATTAGGCCAATAATGGGTTACCTGTCTTCAATCTTCACCAAAACTCTATCTGCCTCTCCTCCTCTCACTGAAGCAGCACCTTCATGAAAATCATTTTTCTTCTTCCAATCCTTTTGTACGACGTCGTACCCTTAGTTCGGTCCCTTTTGATGGTTACACTACTACGATGGGCTTTCTGTGTACAACTGTTCGTCCATCTGCTGGTAATATATTATTATTGTGTCATCATCACTGGGTCTCTTGCTTTGCGCCAACTGGAGTTCGTCGTTCTCACATCAATCAGGCCGCTGCGATAAGAGTAAGTGACGCATACTTCTACACCGGACGGCCAATCGCCGATCTCTTTTCATTGTATGCAAGCTCCAATTATCTAACAAGAGTAAGGTTTTGATCTCTGAATTGATCTGCACCTGCTAGCCTTTAATAGCGCTTAAACTTCTTCACTTTCGTGAAGAGCTCCGGACATAGCTAGAGGACATACATGTAGTCAGACTTTTTCGGAGGCCTACGGTCTTGGTATTCCTTCCAGAGATAACCGCCGAGCATTCCTCCCAGATGTCCAGCAAAGTCAATGCGTCCCCTCCTCATAAGCAACCCTCCCATATTTATTGCGAGAAGCAGGAATAAAGAGGTCTGGCCTGAGGTGTCATAGACCCCAAACCATCGAATCTGGCGATACTCGTGGTCAAAGAGGAATATCTGGCAGCATTATCTCTGCAACTTTTCATCTTACCCTGCTGTCCGGATGGCGGAGTAATGACACTGCAACTACGCCGGATATGCAGCCGCTTGCGCCGACAGAAACAAAGGGAACCGCCCCCAACCGCTGGGTTAAACCATTCCAGGCCAGGCTCGCTAATGATGAGGTCACCCCTGATAAAAGATAGAGTTCTAGGAAGGAACTATCTGACATTTCCTGTCAGGAAGGTCAGTGTCCCGTGTAGTACCGTAAACCTCGTTGGACTTCAGCTAGGTGTGTTACCTTCCGCACGAGCCGGGTACCTCCTAACATTGGCGTCCCTCTCCAAGAAGTCATAGCAGACCCAAAGCTATGTAGCACGTACATATTGATGCCCAAATGTAGCAAGCCCGTATGACTGAAGCTATAGTTCAAACCATGTGGGAAGAGTTCGAGAGGGCGGTTTAGACGATGGCAGACCAGAAACAGTCTTTCCAGGGAACAGACCTGGATGTGATTAGGGTATGTACGCGACCCCTTGATATTCCTTCGGTGGAAAGGGTGAAGTGCTTACTCAAGAAAGACAACCCTCTCGGACTCCGCCTTGCTGCTAGCCATGCTGCAAACACAGCAAGATTGAGGCCGATAATGCCCGTCACAACTTGCGACTCGCCTCGGATCTGTCTCTACAAGCAAAATCGTCAGAGAGGATGGCAGATAGGTCGATAATATACTTCTACCTGGGCTGCTCTGATTGCCCGGCGTGGAACGTTTGTCAGATCCGCTCCAACTGCATCATAGATAGCGTAGGTACCTGCCCCAACAAGCAGAGCTCCTAAGGCAATATTACTGGCGTTACCCTTTACCCATTCCCAGTTCTGTGATCTTCTTGTTCGCCTAGGATTGGGGGCCTGTCTAACCGTACGAGTAGGCACAATAAGGCCCCCTAGTGGCTTGCGGACCTTCCAGCTTAAGCCACCCTTATAAGTAGCAGGTATCCTAGATCTCCCTATCGGTGCCACACCACCTTTCGCTAGGGTGGCGAAGCCGACTAATGTCCTGTGCAGCATCTGGCTACCCCTACCGCAACTCCTCGCTCCGCAAAGCAGGAACTTTGAATAGAGCAGCAGAAGTCACAGATAAGTGGGCCAGACGCCAATGTTGGATTGGTTGTCTGTTGAGTCTCCGCTCGCTCTGAGAGTCCAACACTCTACAGAGTAAAGGTAGGTTCTATAGAACTATTGCCGATCGGCGTTCGCAAGTAAAGCTCAAAGCGATTCTCCAACTTTCGCTTTTCTGATGTTTGTCTTTGCCTTGACAGGTACAAAGAAAGGTTATCAGTATGGTCTAAAGTTGATAACTGTACAGAAAGAGCAGTAATGCGGTAAACACGTAAACAGGAGGAAGGAGGTGATTCGGAATCTGATTGCCTATATTCTACTTGGATGCATTGGAAGTCCCTTCTTATTCCAGATTCCGCTCACTCTCTCCTCACAAGGCGGTGTACGGTGTACGATGTATCCACAGAAACTCTCAGCTTCTCTCATCACCACAGCACCACAAAGACTCAAAAGCTCCAAAACACATTGTAGGAGAGCGCAACGAAGGTGGAAAAGCCTCCTTCCGCAACTGTGTCACAGCCCCAAAGAAGATCTTTGCTTTGATTAGAAGGGAACAATCCCACACAGCTCAGAGTCTGGAGCTCTGGACGGATCCCAAAAGAAGCTTGCGACGCTTATCTTTCGCTATCACGCTTTGCAAACGGTTATACATTTAGTAAGGGCTTGAGGGTGTTTCAGTGGCGCGGTTTGACCCCAAGCCGCTGCTGAGAGCAAACATAAATATTTGGTATGGCGGATCTCGATTCGGAGATCAGGGCGCTACAAGCGCAGAGACAGGCCTTCGATGGGAGGAAAAGTGACGGGGTGGGGCTGAACGAGGAAGGCGTGTTCGACAAGGACATCTATGGAAAGGTTGATAAATCCGCCTACTCCACTGAGCTTGTGGATGAAGAAGATGACGATGACGCCCCTGCCGCCTTGCATCCATCAACTCGACAGTCTGCAGCGTTAAAAAGCAAGCCTGAGGCTTCAGATGGAGATGCAGACGATGGGGTAGATCCAATGGCACAATACAGAGAGCAGTATGGTTCTGGGCTTGTCAACACGAGGATAGCAGATAGGGAAAATGACTATAAGAAGCGTCGGTTTGAGCGAATGCTTTCTCCGGAGAGAGGAGATGCCTTGTCTGGAGCGACACCAGCCCGAAGCTACGCTGACATCATGCAAAGTCAGATGCTGGACCAGGAGAGACAGGACGTGGTACAAAAGATCATCAAGAAGCGCGAGGAGAATGAAGATGGGGCTGGTGAAGTCAAGAAGAAGCGTCGCCGCTGGGATGACGCTGAGCCGACGCCGAAGAGAGAAGAAGGGACAAAGACATCTGAATGGGATGCTGATGCAACCCCAGTCAGGGCATCTAGCACTGCGGACGCTACTCCTACCCCCAGTCGTCGAAATCGATGGGGTGAAACCCCTTCAGCAGCTTCTGAAGCATCGTCTGCAACACCTTCAAGGAGAAATCGCTGGGGCCAGGCGCCTACCAGCGCTACAACTGGGTGGGGGGAGACGCCCCTTTCGACGGCCTCCACGACAGACGCTACTCCGTCAAGAAAGCGCTCTCGCTGGGACGAGACGCCGATGTCGATGGGGAGTGCTACCCCTTCCTCTGTCGGTAGCATGACTCCCGGAGCTTTCGAGTATGGATCTGCTACTCCCGGACCTATGAATGCTGAGCTGGCCCAAAAGCTTCGTTGGGAAAGAGAAATTGAGGAGAGGAATCGTCCACTTTCTGATGACGAGCTGGACGCAATGTTCCCTGAGCATGGCTATAAGATTCTTGAACCTCCAGCCAACTACATTCCTATTCGAACGCCGTCAAGGAAGCTCTTGGCTACCCCCACCCCGGCAGGCATGACTCCAGCCTTCCAGATTCAGTCCACTCCAGCTCGAGAGGACTATGGCATCTCCGCTATGACTCCATCTGCCGGTGATTTGCCGTTTATTAAGCCTGAGGACTATCAGTACTTTGGCAAGCTCATGGACGAAGCAGACGAAGAAGCTCTGGACCCAGAGGAGCTTAAGGAGAGGAAGATCATGCGTTTACTGCTCAGGATTAAGAATGGCACACCCCCTCAAAGAAAGACTGCACTTAGGCAAATTACCGATAAAGCGCGCGAATTTGGAGCTGGACCGTTGTTCAATCAGATTCTGCCTTTGTTGATGTCTCCCACTCTGGAAGATCAGGAGCGCCATCTTTTGGTAAAGGTTATTGACCGCATCCTCTACAAGCTGGATGAGCTGGTGCGACCCTATGTGCACAAGATTTTGGTGGTGATCGAGCCCCTACTTATTGATGAAGACTACTATGCAAGGGTGGAGGGAAGAGAGATTATCAGCAATCTTGCGAAGGCTGCTGGTTTGGCTACCATGATTGCCACAATGAGGCCGGATATCGACAACAATGATGAGTATGTAAGGAACACGACTGCTAGAGCGTTCGCCGTCGTGGGCTCCGCTCTAGGTATTCCTGCACTACTACCATTTCTTAAGGCGGTCTGTCAAAGCAAGAAATCGTGGCAGGGTAGGCACACGGGTATCAAGATTGTTCAGCAGATTGCCATTCTCATGGGTTGTGCGATATTACCACACCTCAAGCATCTTGTTGAGATCATTGAACACGGTCTGGTGGATGCTGAGCAAAAGGTCAGGACTATCACTGCACTTGCCTTGGCTGCTTTAGCCGAAGCTGCTCATCCTTACGGTATCGAGTCCTTTGACTCGGTCCTGCGACCACTCTGGAAAGGAACACGGCAACATCGCGGTAAAGGCCTGGCTGCTTTCCTCAAGGCTGTGGGTTTCATCATCCCGCTGATGGACAGCAATTACGCAAACTACTACACTCGCGAGGTCATGGTCATCCTTATCCGTGAGTTCCAGTCGCCAGATGAAGAGATGAAGAAGATTGTACTGAAAGTCGTGAAGCAATGCGTCTCCACCGAAGGAATTGAGGCCGAGTATATCAAGGAGGAGATCCTTCCTGAATTTTTCCGTAACTTTTGGGTCAGAAGAATGGCACTCGACAAGCGCAACTACAAGCAGGTGGTTGAGACCACTGTTGAGCTTGCAAATAAGGTTGGCGTGGCCGAAATTTTGTCTCGCGTCGTGGATGATTTGAAGGATGAGAGCGAGCCCTACAGGCGCATGGTTATGGAGACCATTGAAAAGATTCTGCAGAATCTTGGTGCAACGGATATCGACGAGAGGCTGGAGGAGCAGCTTATTGATGGCATCCTATATGCCTTCCAAGAGCAGACTAGTGATGATACGTCTGTCATGCTCACGGGCTTCGGCACAGTTGTGAACGCTCTTGGAATTCGGGTAAAGCCCTATCTACCCCAAATATGCGGTACTATCAAGTGGAGGCTCAACAATAAGGCAGCAAAAGTGAGAATGCAGGCGGCTGACCTGATATCACGCATTGCTGTGGTTATGAAAACATGCGGGGAAGACCAGCTCATGGGCCACCTTGGTGTGGTTTTGTATGAGTATTTGGGAGAGGAGTATCCCGAGGTTCTGGGAAGTATTCTGGGTGCCTTGAAGGCCATCGTTAACGTTATTGGTATGACCAAGATGACCCCGCCTATCAAAGATCTTCTCCCACGGCTGACCCCGATTTTGAAGAATCGACACGAGAAAGTACAAGAGAACTGCATTGACCTTGTTGGTCGTATTGCGGATCGTGGGTCGGAATTTCTCTCTCCTAAGGAGGGCATGAGGATTTGCTTTGAGCTTTTAGAGATGCTGAAGGCACACAAGAAGGGTATTCGTCGAGCTGCTGTCAACACTTTCGGTTACATCGCCAAGGCTATTGGGCCGCAGGACGTTCTCCACACTCTGCTCAACAACCTCAAAGTCCAGGAGCGACAAAATCGTGTCTGTACCACAGTTGCCATTGCTATTGTGGCAGAGACATGCGGGCCTTTTGCCGTCCTGCCTGCTCTAATGAATGAATACCGGGTTCCAGAACTCAACGTCCAGAACGGTGTACTTAAAGCCTTATCCTTCATGTTCGAGTACATTGGAGAGATGAGCAAGGACTATATCTATTCAGTGACTCCCCTTCTGGTTGACGCACTGATGGATAGAGACCTTGTTCACCGTCAGACTGCTTGCACCACTGTGAAGCACCTCGCTTTAGGTGTGGCAGGTTTGGGCTGTGAGGACGCCGTCCAGCATATGCTGAACTACGTTTGGCCTAATATCTTTGAGACGTCACCCCACGTGATCAACGCAGTATTTGAGGCGATTGAGGGTTGCAGGGTGACCCTTGGCCCAATGCGCATCATGCAATATGTGCTTCAAGGTCTTTTCCATCCTGCACGCCGTGTGAGGGAAGTCTATTGGAAGATGTACAACTCGCTCTACATGTACTCTCAGGACGCTTTGACACCTGCATACCCGCGCATTGATGACGATGGCATCAATAACTATCGCCGTACTTATCTGGAGTGCTTGATCTGATAGCTCTCTGTTAAAGGCATCTTGCATCTTCTAGTCTAATATTGAATGGTAACGTTGGATATGCAGACTTCTCGCGAAGCAAACCTTCTCCTCTGATGCGTTGCTAGTCGGTCTGCCTCCACTCTTTACACTTCCATGGGAGCGGAGTTTAACCCTCTATGGTTCAGCACCATCCAACCATGCCTGTTATTTCCCTTACTCCTTACAAGAAAGGTGATAACTTTCAGAATCGATGAGCGACAATCGTTCCTTGGTATAACAAAGCGCCAATTTGCTAGCACCTTGGTGAAGCAAACTCCCTTGATGGATGGCGTCCAGGTCGGGATGTCAATGAGCGGCATCCTCTTATAAGCTCTGCTATGTTAACTATTGCATTAAGCGTCATAACAAAAGCTCCTAGTTGTCTTCCAGGTGGGTTCCCACCACTTTCTGTCAAAGGAGGTCCCATTATCGCTAAGTTCGCTCACTAATGCCGCGTGTATTACTCTTAAGTAGGTGACATCAAAAGCCAAGCGCTTCGGGTTCACAGCGAAGCAGCACTAGTCTCATAATCAGCTTCAGATCGTTTACGCTCACTCCTCTAGGTGGGGCTTGTAGCGTCCGTTCACGGATTATTAACGAACACAAGTGCTTGCAAGGTACTTCCACGCATAACTGCCTGGTCTTACACTCCGCCAGGAATAGTTCTGGAATTTAGCCCCGTAAGAGGGTCCACGGTGAGCGCTGATCGTGGATTGATGGAGGTCTACTTATCCCGTGAGCAAGCCCCTACCATGGATGCATGCAAGGGAACATCTAATAGGTGTTGTCCCTCAAAGTGCACCGCTACTGCCAACAAACTCTTGGCAACTGGCGGGCAACGAGATCGCTCCCTTCTACATCAAGCAGAGCCATACTATATAAAGCTATTTCATCCTGATGAGGAGATGACGGTGGAGTGGAGAGCAGAAGGGGATAGCCTACACATGACTCTTCAAAAGTTATAAAGATCTGATGGATGTCAAGCTGTAACCTTCATTCTACAGAGAACCTGGCCTGATGGCCTGATGATCAGATTCATTATAGGAACATTCCTGTCGTGGATAGAGTTTTTGCTTGTTGACTTATCAGGAATGGAAGTCGTTCTTACATTCTGTCCAGGTCCAGGCAGCAACGAGCTCAATAAATCTCTTGAAGTGAGAAAGAAAGTGAAGATCGTAACACTTAGCCCAGTATAGTTGAACTTCCCCATCAGAGACCTTGGACCAAACCTCATCATTGCCACTTGGCAAAGGAGTCGGCTTTGTGCTGAATATAGGCGAAGCCTATCTATCAAGAGGTCGCTGCTCTTGCGGCGCTCTTAGACGGCAGGAATAGGGGAATACTACGGTTCGAGAACCACGACGATTAATGGCAATGGCACTTGCAGCACACCACGTTGCCATTCCCTGTGGCACAGGACAAGCTAAATATGAGGTTGTTGTTGGAGTTGGCTTACTTACTGCCATTGCTCAGGACCTCCAGACGAATATCGCACCAAAGGCGTCAACGTAAGTAGCGCTGTAGCCTTTATGGGCTCAGGCTGACATAGCTAGGAACCCACTAAATTTGACTCTTAATCACAATTTTAGCACCGTCATCGTAAGTGATAAGAATGTGGGTCCACTTTATGCTGAACCGCTAAGAGTGCAACTAGAGAAGCTCAATCGGCGGGTCATCACCAAGGTGAGTGGACGGCTTTCGTGGATATAGGAGAACGATGTTCCTCTGACAGATGTCTGGAAGTATTTGGAGCCAGGAGAGCAGTCCAAATGTAGGGAGGTCAAGGCAGAGTTGGAGGATTGGATGCTCTTGAACCAGGTTGGTCCACCCTTGCCTGCTAGAAATCACTTCCAAAATCTTACTGTACCACTAGTGCCAGCGTGACTCTTTCATCGTGGCCGTAGGCGGAGGAGTCATTGGGGACTTGGCTGGCTATGTTGCGGCCACTTACATGAGAGGAATTCCTTTTGTACAGGTGGTAACCGTTAGGTATCTGTAAGCAGGACCGTTCTAACTCCTAACCTTGGTTGTAGGTCCCTACTAGCCTCCTGGCTATGGTAGATAGCAGCATAGGAGGAAAAACTGGCATCGACTCACCTGCAGGGAAGAACCTGATCGGTGCCTTCCATCAGCCTAAGCGGGTGTACGTGGACCCCAGCGTCCTGAAAACCTTGCCTCGCCGAGAACTGGTATAGACGATTGCATAACAGGACCACCTAGTGAATACCTCTAATGTGGGCTCTGCAGGTGAATGGCATGGCTGAAATTATTAAAGCTGGTGCCATAAGGAGTGAGGATCTGTATTCCCTCCTTGAGACCAAAGTGGAGGTGCGTAAAG
>FLMG01000904.1:70778-94712 GCA_900088475.1 Hyphochytrium catenoides
CTCCTTACCCAGGGACCCTTAACCGTGATTTGCCGAAGTTTAATAAGCTGGTCGAGGACTGTGGGGCTCGCGTTGTACTTACTGACAGAACATATCACATGGCAAGCCGCATGGGTAGTGTGAAGGTATGCAGGATAAATCTTGCTCCTTTATCTCTCAATTGATCTGAGTCACTGAACTCGTCCCTTGCAGGCTTACTTCGGAGGAGCGAGTTGGCCAAAGCAGCTCACCTGGTATACAACGGACAATCTCAACCTTGACATGGCAGAGGATTATCTTCCACTGAAGCTAAGGCCCAGTGACACTGCCTTCTTCCAATACTCGAGCGGGTCCACTTCGGACCCAAAAGCTGTTATTATAAGCCATCGCAATCTTCGGGCCCAGGTATGACTATGGTCTTTTCGCCTAAGCAATGGGTCTGATTCTCAAAGCCGGGATATTGCTCTTTCGCCCTTCTCTCCTTCTTTGCTGTTGCGGATAGGTCCGAGTGTGGGAGAGTGTCAGACCAGAAGACGTCATGATCTCATGGCTCCCTTCATATCATGATATGGGACTAGTTGGGTTCATCGTTGTACCGGCAGTCACTGGCTCGAAGTGTGTCTCTACTTCTCCGATCTCGTTTATCAAGGACCCAGCAATATGGCTGAAGATGGTCACAAGATACCGTGGCACACATATCTGCGCTCCAAACTTTGGCTACGCTCTGGCTGCGAGGAAGGTTAGCTCCTTCCACAGACTCATTTGCTGTCTTTTGTTGCTCCACTGCTTCTATTAACCCCATTTTCCGGCTTGATGAAGATCTCAGCGGTGCAAGCTAAGAACTTCAAGTTGGGATCCATCAAGCAAGCTATCTGCGCTGCGGAACCTATCCGAGCTGAGTCTCTGGCTGCATTCACAGAGCGCTTTGAGTCAGTAGGCTTCAAGGAAGACACTTACAACTGCGGCTATGGCTTGGCAGAATGCACTCTTGTTTGTTCAGGACAAGATCCGCTAAAGAGAACCCCGCCGAAAGTGTTAGTCCTAAACAAGAAGAAGTTAGAGAACGAGCAGGTAGTAGAAGAGATAAAGGCTTCGCGCTCCAAGAAGAAGGGGCCCGTTACGGAGTCAGCAACTTTCGTCGGATGCGGCCAGGCCATGCCTGGGTTCGAGGTGGTCATTGTCGACACCAAAAGCAGGCGCGGGATGGCTGAGGTAGGTGTTTGATATTAGTGGTGAGTGTGATGTCGTTATGCTGATGGTGACAATGGGGCATTGCTGGCTCCTCTGTAGAATCAAGTAGGCGAGATTTGGGTAGGAGGCGACTCTGTGGCAGAGGGATATTATAATCGTTGGAAGCAGACCCAAGAGACTTTCGAGTGCACCATACAAGGGAGACCGAGCGAGAAGTTTATGCGGACAGGGGACCTCGGTTTCATTCGGAAGGGCGAGCTTTTCGTCACTGGACGGGCCAAGGACCTCATTATTATCAGAGGTCGGAATGTCGCCCCACAGGATGTAGAACTCAGTGTAGAACAGGTACGTGGGCATAATGTAAGGTCGTATGCTTCTGCTGTAGACAGCTTATTGACACCGTGACGTGGCCAATAACTCACAGGCTCATTCTACCATTCGTCCGGGCTGTGTGGCAGCCTTCAGCATCGAGGTGGACGAGGAGGAACGCCTTGTAGTTATAGCGGAGCTTCGTTCGGCCGAAAAAGAGCGGAATACTCTACAAGACATCTCCTCCAGCGTTTCGAGGAACATTATGAAAGATCACCAGCTGCCCTGCTTTGGCATCCTTTTAATTGCGCCGAGGACGATTCCAAAAACAACCAGTGGGAAGATTCAACGTCACGGTGCTAAGAAGTTCTACCTGTACGAATGTTGTTCTTTGTTGCTTAATGAGGCAATGTTGCTCACCTTTCCGCCACCTCATGCTTTAACTGGCTATCAACTTCATCACTTCTCAGGTCACAGACTTCTAAGTGCGTCCTGCACCGCTTTCAGCTTGATCACCTGGCGGGAAAGAGTTCTAGTTCTGGGCTGGAGGGTGCATTGAAGGGTAATCTGAAGGGGAAGCCATCAAAAGCCAAGAGCGTCCGTCAGTCTGCTAGAAGGTCTACAGTTCCGGCTCCTTCAGAGAAGGAACAATCAGCAAATCCTGGCATTTGCCAGGAGAATGGCGGTAATAAATCAATAGAGCATGGTGCTATGCGACGAGTAAAAGAAGAGGATATTGAGGCCTGGCTCACGACACGCCTAAAAGAGCTCACTTCCGATGAAACGATCGACAGCAAGGCGAGTTGGGCTTCCTCAGGATTGGATTCAGTGACTGTCGTTAACCTTAGCGCCGAATTGGGCAACTGGTTAGGGTGTGTGGTCCCACCAGCGGCTTTCTTTCAGTATGACTCGCCATTTGCTCTGGCCCATGCACCGGGAATACTTGAGGGGAACATCGCGCTCTCACAAGGCGAATCTGAAGGTGTGACGGTAAGACCTACCTGCGCAGCAGTCACCTACCGCAATCAAGTATCTCGCTTGCTTGGGATGTCTTATGGTTTGCTGACAGCTTCTCTTATATTCAATTATCTTATCACCTGCACCTCCTTAGCACTACTGGTGTCCTAGTCGAGTGCATGCAATGGGCTTAAGGACCAATCTTAATCCGCTTTCTACTACTTTCGTTAACAGGGGCCAGCTTCAGCTGACTTATCCTCAATCATCGTGGATACTGATGGCGCCCACAACGTCCCTTCCTCATTTTATGACATCGCGGAGTTTCCAGAGTACGTGAACATCTCGAACACCATCAAGGAGTTCAGACAGGCGGGGCTGCAGGTCCCTTATCTTCAGGAGATCGACCGAAGCAGGCCCATCCTTAACTACAACACATACAACTACCTCGGCATAGCAGGACACGCGACGTTAAAGGAAGCAAGCAAGAAAGCGATTGACGAATGGGGTACGACAATGTCATCGTCTCCTATCGTGGGCCAAAACAGCATCAATCTGGCACTTGAAGCTGAGATAAGGGACTTCTTGGGAACAGAAGGAGCTGTTTGCTTTATTGGGGGTTGGCAGGCGAATGTCTCAACCATCTCAACGCTGGTGGGACGGCAAGACCTGATCTTGGCTGACGCACTAAATCATGACTGCTGTGTGGCTGGAGGAAAGCTTAGTGGGGCTACAGTTATGCCCTTCCCGCATAATGATTGGAAGCAGGTAAGGACCATAGGAGCCGAACGTGATGAGAGTTTAAGACATGTGACCATCATCTGTTATGGTTTGTTGCTTGTTACCATGTATTTGAAGCTCATGCTCCGTTACTTCTTGGTGCTCACTGTAGTTGCCTCAGTTACCCTCTTCTCTCCAGATACCAACGTCCTCTATAAACTAGATTCAACTTACTGATCTACCTCCTCCCGTTAGTGTGAGAAGATACTAGCCGCCATGAGGAACCGCTATCGACGAGTCCTAATCGTGATTGAGGGCGTGTACAGCATGGACGGAGACATCCCAGACCTATCGAAGTTTATTGACCTAAAGAAGAAGTATAAGACAATGCTCTTCCTGGACGAGGCGCATAGCATTGGGACTCTAGGGAAAACTGGTCGGGGCTTAACGGAGCATTGTGGGGTTCCAGTGGAGGCGGTGGATATAATAATGGGGACGATGAGCAAGGCGATTGGGTCCCAGGTGAGCGCATGATCAAACGAACGTAGTCCTTCTCCACTTCCACCGCTCTTCTTATGTGTTTGGAAAACACCTTAACGCGTCTGCGGAGCAAGTCATGAAGGCTCAGTTCTGTTGCATTGCCAATGGTCATATTCTAAGAGGCTGAGCTCCAAAGCGTCACTTTTGAGTTGTAGCACCTGATGCTAGGAGACTTCGTTCTGAACCTATACTTTGGCAGGGTGGCTTCATTTGCGGACGTAAAGAGTTGATTGACTTGATCAAATACTCAGCTGGTGGGTTTGTCTTTTCCGTGGGGAGCTCCCCTGCCAATGCTTCCAGCGCTCTCGCGGGGCTCAAGCTTTTGAGAAAGGAGCCATCGAGGATTGAGAGACTGAGGTTAGGACAATCGACTTAAAAGTGGCTGCTTTTGCTCCAATGAGAACCAAACTCTAATCGTCTTTCGGCGTTACAGGGCACGCGCCTGCCTCTTCTACGATTTGGCCAAAGAGGCTGGCCTGAATGTGGGGCGAGCTGTTAGAGGAGCGGCTGTCATCCCTGTTATAGTTGGTTCTTCGGTGGCATGCGTGGGGGTATCAGCAGCACTGAGTGCACATGACATCAATGTCAAGCCCATCATATATCCAGCAGTGGAGGAGGGACAGGCAAGACTGCGGTTCTTCATTTCGGCAGTAAGGACCGAGGATGAAGTTAAAAGAACCATAGCCGCGTTAAAAAAAGAGATCCTCAGCGCCACAGCTTCATAGGCTTAAAGCCTGAACTTCCATTAAGCTTTCAACTTTATAAATATGCATCAACCAAACTAGTCGTCACTCCTGGTTGTCTCCATCCTCTCTCTATGCCCGCCGCCAGCAGAGCTCAACGTCAACGGCCAGAGGTTCTCGTGTCACCCATGTACGGCCCTCTTCTTGTCTTTAGCATTCAAGTTGCCCCTTCAGGCCAAGGGACACTATCTGTGTGTGAGCGGAAGACGCCCATTTACGACATAGCATGGGTATACGATCCACCGTAAAACAACCGTAAAGCAGACAACGCTGGACCCTGTCGGATGCACGGATAAGTCAAATGGACGAGCAGCAAACAGGCCATACTTCTTCCTCCGCTTTATTACAGCTAGACTCAAGCCAGGAGCGTGTCTTCCAGCTCCACATAAAGGCGCCATGGGCCAGTCCTGGACAACTGTCGAAGAGTTGAGGCACTGGAACGAAGAGAGGGGAATGAGCCTGATACACTTTGGTGGGTTGTTATTACGAGATGAGTTTCTTGGGGCCGAGCGCTAGGCGTTACCTCCTCTCACATGACATCAACATCAGAAGAAACCTGCAAAAGAGCGGAAAATCTAGCAATTTGCTCGATAATAGAAGCCCACCAGATGGGCGTGATGGTCGCTCTAACTGATGAAAGGGAAGCACTGGCAGTGATGCCATGAGCTCACGACTGGGAATCTTCTAAGTGTATCTTGCTCTGGTGCCAAGGAACGAGAGACAGGGAGCAGGTGTCCTGGTTGCAGCATTACTTGGCATTATCAAGTGGAGCGATGCGGCTCTTCTTGCACTTTGACGGTTCGCAGGTGAATGGACCGAGCTTGACATTGAGGCTCAAGGACGAAGAGCTTGAGAACAAGAATATCGGACAATTAAAGCAAGTAAGAAGCGCTATACGCGCCTCCTAAGAATCGAATGATGGCCCTTACCAACAGAGTGTCCGATAGCACTTTATTAGGTCATACGCAGATGCTCATGGAACTGATATCCTAGCTGCTGACCTTACCCTGTGCCTCTCGGGGACTGGGAGGAGGTTGCAGGACAAGCGTAAGCTAATCGAGGTGCTAGAGGTAGGCTTCTGAAGTGATTAGATGGCGTATTGGAGACTAAGCCAACCGCAGGATGGAGACGATATCGACATTATAAAGACTGGCACGAGCAAGAGAGGAGATGGATCCGGGTATCAGCTGTCAAGTGGCAGCACACAGAGAGCGGTGGCAGTTCCAAGAATGGAAGTAGAGAAGCCCCGGTCTTGCCCAGCACTGCAACAGTCTTTAGCTGAACATCTAAATGCGGCTGAGAATTTCTACCGAGCCAAACAGTTGCGAAATGCTTGCATAGGTGAAGCTTGCTCAGCCTCAAAACTATCATCTAATAAGTACACGCACAGTGACTATCCGTTCTTTAGTATGGAACCAGCTGTTACAAGTTCAAGAAAATTGTATAGATGCATGGCTGGGGCTGGCAGATGCCGACTATGCGAATGGGCGATGGAAGGAAGCTATTCAGAAGTACGCACGCGCAGCAGCGATAGCCATCAAGGGCCATCCAGCAGCGGAGCTCATTCAAGCTTATACTCTAGGCCAAAGAGGGAAAGCATTGCACGAGCTGAGAGATTATGCAGAAGCCCTCACGACCTTCGACAGCATCGCAGGGATTTTGCGAGCGCAGACCACGTTCTCCGAGAGCGGTGAGCCTCATCCTGGGCCATGCATGTGAAAGTTTATGTATGCGGATTTCTCTCTTCCCCACTGATCTCATGTGCAGGTATCGTTCACCCGATTGAACCTCCCACAGCCGCGCAAGTTCACCTCTGGAGCTGCAAGACTCTCCTAGCGATGGAGGATCCAGCATGTTTGGAGTTAGCTATAAACCTGCTCAACGGCAAGTGCTCCAGAACAGTGTCTGGATACTCCTTCCGGCACAAGTGGGGCTAACACTCCATGTAGGGCTGCTACTAAGGGATGAGAATGACGCTGATGCGCTCCTCTTATATTGCAAAATATGGAAAAGGAAAGATAATTTCGCAGCTGCCCTGCAGTTGGCACTGAAGGTAACACACACTTCACTGATAAGTTCTTAGTATCACTCCTTTTGCAGTCAGGTTGTCTCATCATTGTCAATGGGCATACTGTCCTTTCTCGCCTTATTTAGGTCATCACTCTAAAACCCAAGAGTAAAGATGCTAAGCGGCAGGTGGCGGACCTCCTGCGTCAAACTGGAGCGATAGGAGCTCTGAAAGAGGTAGAGGTTGTAGATTTGAGAGACCTCCAGCCAAAAGACTACCAGCTGTTAGGTTGGAGTATGCAAGGGAAGGCGATGGATAGACTTAATCAATACCCGTCTCACGCTCTTACTTCCATGGCTTCTTTAGGAAGTGAAGCCCTCGCCATCGTCGGCTCCAGCATATGCATTTCTTGCAACGGTTGTCAAGGACCATGGCGCCGTGGATGCTTGTGCCGAACTGCTAAAAATTGCCCTGGAGCAGCAGCCAAGCAATGCTTCCTATGCGTTGAACTATATGCACGCTTTGGAGATACTTAACCGGTCAGTATACGGCGGCATATCATTCATTGATGGGTTCTCTCCTTTTTCTCATGTCCCTTCAGTTATGATAAGGCCCTAGCCGAAGCCCACCGCTTCCTTAAGGATAACGCCGGTCTCAGCATCACTTTACCACGATCGCGGCTGGGCAACTATTCAATCAGAGCCGGGTCGGTTGCGGGAATGCTAGAGGAAGTGCTTGGAGCTAGGAGAGTGGGATACATACCAGCGAAGGCATCGGTGAAGTTGGAATGGCGTGGAGGCAAAGATGGCTACGCGTATGCTACATCCATTGATGGCGAGGTCGTCAGTGACGCAGCAGCATGGAGAGGTAGACGATGTACATTCCGTTATAACCTTCCTCCGAGGGTTCAACCGACTGACAAAAGACTCTATCCTTTTGTGTCTCGCCATTAGTGGACCACGCTAAAGTACCCCAGGATGAATATGATCTCCTGGCGCTCTACTTTACCATAGTGAAGGTATGTTAGGGAACCTCGGCATTGTTCCACTAAGATCCGCCCATAAGCGTCTCCCTCCCCCTAGATTCTTTTCTTAAAAGGTGTCCTGCGTCCGATTCCGCGTCTCGTCAGCATGCTCGAGCCCTTTCGGTATATGCAGGATCTCCATCTCACGATGATCAGAAACGAGACAGCCTATTATTCATGTATTGCTCAGCTAATGGCAATCCACGACCCCCCGGTGTGCAAGTGTGCGAAGCCGTAGATCAGAGTTGAAAAAACCATGCCCTAACGCACGTTATGCTTCTCAGTTTTTATCACAAGAGGAAGACTTGAACGTAGATAAGCCGCTTTATGTCTGTGGGGACTCTCATACTCTTGCTACCAGCTGGAGAGTGCTGGGAGTACAGGGAGAGTTGCGCTATCTTCATCCAGCGCTTGTGACGGGGCTTAAACATTGTAAGCGGGACGTTGGCTTCACGTACATCGCGATGTGAGCTCATTGTCTGGCCCGACAGGGCATTTGAGGCCAGAAAGTGATTTCTATCCCAAGGTCAATTTCTTCAAATCGATAGAAACCATTCCTTCCGGGTCAGAGGTCATTTTTATCTTCGGAGAAATTGATTGCAGGTACAGCCAACATCCCAACGCATTGCAAACGTGACCACCTTACCTTCCGCTGTTTGGCTCACCCTATTGCTCTGGCTTCAAGTCCACATCCTCAATAACGTGACCACATTCTTTCCTCGTTTGGCTCACCACCCTATTGCGTGCTCACTGAAGGGAAGGGATTTTGATGGCTGTCGAGAAGGGCAAGTATGAGGTAGGAATCCTGACAGGCATTCGTTAAATGGCCCTTCTCCTCCTCAAGCCCTTCAACTAGTCTATAGAAGTCGGGATGGCAACAACAATCGACATCTTCCTCGCCGCTCTGAAGGATGTCATGCGGTCAAAGAAGTTCAAGGTCCTGTGGGGTTGATGTGCCTCGTTCACAGCTTGCTCTCTTAAGGGTCTTCTGTCAAGCAGGTGTATCTCCATCCTGTGGTGCCCGTTTTGAATGAGACGCGTCACCTCGTAAAGGAGTATAATAGAATTTTCAAAAGCAAGGTCTCCAGCCTTCCTGATGTCAGGTAAGAGCAATTCGCCGGAGCTCAACAAAACAATCAATGATGAATAGGCGAGGATCAGGCGCTGAGTATTGGCGAAAGGGCTAGGGACGAGTAAACGGCTTTGGGATATGTGCTCCTTGGGCTAAAGAGAGTTTAATGCTGATCCAAATCTCAATAGGTGGCTCGACTTCTTTCCAGACCTGCTATCACCAGATGGGACGAAGGTAAGATTTCCCTACTTTGTTGCTTTGGTCCCTCTGATTTTAGGAGTCCTTATATAAATACCGTGTTGATTGTGTCTATAAAGCTAAGGAAGGGGCTAGAACTCGATGGAACTCATCTAAGCCCAAGCTATCTGAGGCTGCTGGAAAGGGCTATATGAGCGGGACATCACCCCTGGTCCTGCTGCGGTCCTGTTGCACAGCCGGAATGTCTATGGCAAATAGTCAAGATCGCGAGTCAAATGCTACGATAAGGGAGCTGCCGCGCGCACGTCCTCCTTTACGCCGTGCATCATAGACTTGAACTCATTGAGGTCAATCGATCCGTCTGCATTGCCGTCCACCAGTTTAATAATCTCCCTGGCGTCTGCCAGGGTGAAGTTCTTCAACCCAAACAGTAGGAAGAATCGAAGCTGTTCATGCGCCAATAGATCCATAAGTTAGGTCAAGGATGAGAGAAGCGAAGAGAGTGCGGCGAAGAGGAGGCCAAATTAACAGCGATAGACGGATTAAATCTCCGGTAGAGAACAGCTAGTGCAGAAGGGGATAGATAATCAACGTCAGAAAGGTCATAATAGTGTATAGAGTTGTACCAGCTCCTCATCCGAGATAAAGCCATTCTTATCGTTATCCAAGACTTTGAACAAGTTCTCCAATGATTCGTCTTCAAGGTCGTTCCTCTTGGCAAAGAGGCTTCGAGCGATTATGACAAACTCCTTAAACTCCAGAACACCTTTGCAAAGAGGGCCAGCGACGGTCTGCACTATAGTGGATGGAAACGGTATACAGAACATATGCTTACCGTCTTTGTTGAGATCTGCCCTTTGCATAATCTCTTGCTGTTCTTTCTCACTGAAGCATGGAAGAATGGTAAGTCAACCTTCTCATGTACAGGAACACGGGAATACCCACTTGATTGTCTGGCCGAGCGCCTGGAGGACTGCCGTCAGTTCATTCATGTCTATTCGGCCGTTGCCATCCACGTCAAACATGTCAAATGTTTGCCGGTACAGTTTCATTTCTTCCTCTGTAGCAATTTTCACCTGTTCCGCAGCTTGTTCTCTAGTAATATACCGTGTGAGACAGCCTTGGTTAATGGCTAGGATGAAGTGCGAATGGTCTGATCTACCGCTAACAAACCTGGATTTGAACTCAGAGAGCTTCATCGACACAACCCCTGCAATCGCTGTAGCTTGAATTGTCTGTAGAAGATTTAGCGTAGCAAAGGCTCGAAGCCGCTGCTCGTGACCTGGGGGTAGGTCGGTAGCCTCCCGATTCTATAAATAAGGCAAGCCTTGTGATGTTTCGAGAGTTAAGGGCATTCACTGAACTTGTTAGGCGCACCTCCACAACCTTGAACCATGGATGCTCCAACGCTTGTGCGGCGGTGTATCTCCGTTTGGGATCCGGATCCAAAAGATGGGCTATCAAGTCCTTGGCAGCTTCGGGAAGGGCGGTAAACCACTTTTCATCCTTGCAATATTCACCTAACAAGCCATGTATTCAGCCTGTCGTCATCTAGGGCGCTCAATGCGGCTATCTTTACCTTTGGACATTCTATCTAAAATTTGAACCTGGGATGAGTGGCCCGTCGTATCGAATGGGTGGACCCCGCAGAGGAGAATGTACATCAAAACTCCAGTGGACCACATATCCGAAGTGGCACCATGTTGCTATAACACGGTATCATGTTTGTCACTGTCAATATTTGTACGTGGGCGATAAGTTACCTGTTCCTTGATGATCTCCGGACTCCAGTACGCAAACGTTCCGTGAGCGGCTGGGTGCTTTACCATACGAGTAATATCTGGTAAAATTCTAGCTGACCCGAAGTCCTGTTCATCGAGCCAGTAAGTCAGTTCTTGGGTCACCCGATGACAGAAGTCAAGGCACGGCGCTTACCCCTAACTGGATGGAACCGCGTCGAGAGAGAGGAGGTGGCCAGTCGTTTGAAGTAAGAAGAACATTGTCTGGTTTGATATCACAGTGCAGTATGTTTTGAGTGTGAATGTAGTGGACGCTCTCCAGTAGCTGTCTTACTGAAATCCGAGAAACGGAACAGCATTAGTTAGCAGCACGTCTAGCCACGGAGCAGTCGGTCCTTAGCACGGATTCATACATATGTTAGCCGCATCCGCCTGGTTCTTTATACCACCGCGAAGCAACCGCTCAAAGAGCTCGCCACCATCTGCACAGTCAAAGACTAGGCATAGACGGCCCTTGTGATCCCTTCGTACGTCGCGCAGCCGTACAATATTTGGATGTCCCCTGACCTGCAGCAAAATATTCACCTCCTCCTGGTTGAATAGTTTCCTTGCGTTAAATGGGAGCCTCGAAGAGCGAATAAGTGGAATTTACCTCAATGTGCTCATCTAATGATGCTTTGCTGTCAATGACCTTTATCGCTACTTTATCTCCTGTTTCCTTATCGGAAGCTAAAAGGACATGTGCGAAAGCTCCTCTGCCCAACAGTCTAATCTTTTCATATTTATCATCTATCAGCTCCTTGACATCTTGAGAGCAGACAAAGAAAATTAGCTGCATAACCCAGGTAAGACGTCATTGAGAGCTGGGAAACCTTTGCTTCGGAACTCCTTCGGTCTAGGGACGGACTCCTCAGCATCCACAGCCTGCTGTGACGAGCTCAGCACCAGACCAATGAAGGCGCCCAGCAGTAGCTGTCCGAAAACGTGACTCAAGCGCTCCTGTACGACGCTGCTGCGATGCAATTAGCTGTTGTGTTGGCTGTGCATAACGTTCTTGGGATAATCAACGTACCACCTATACATCGGTCTGTGTGAGACCTTTGGCAATCCCCACACACGATGGTCTGCACCCTTCTTCGATCTCAAGCTAGACCTAGTCGGCCCTATCGTTAATTTACTAAGAAGTGCTTTGCCCGGTGTGGTCCTCAATGGACTCGTGCCCAGAGGTGGAGTGCTATAGGCGTTGCAGGAAAGACACAGTGGCACCACTTGTCCTCTAAAAGGCCGAGAGCCAAAACGACTCTGGCGGCGAGCTATCAAGGAGAGATAATGCATGGCTAGTTAAATGTTCTGCCGGCAGGGCCTTGGTTATCCGCTTTCTGAACGTTCTTCGGCGGTTGGGTTAGCAACCTTAGTAATGACTAGACCCGTACATTGAAGTTAGGCTCCAACTCCATCGCAACGAGAGGTTGGCCCTTCACAGTGCATTGTCCCTGCTCTCTAGGGGCATGCCTGGCATAATTCAAGTCAAAAGAGAATGGGCCGTTCTCGCTGCGCTCTTCTAGCACTAGCACTACAGCGTAATGATGGGGAGCGGGAGGAGACGGCAGCTCTGCCTCTGCTTCAAACGGCTTTTTCACTGGAAAGCAGGCGGTGGTCCAGCACTCGAACTGATCAGTAATCCGATCCATCATCAACTCCCCTCCATCATCACAAATGGTGCCGGATCCAAATATAAGTATCCATAAGTATCAAGCAGTGACGACCTAACACTTGAAACCTGGACTTGTGATATGGATTTCCCCTACTGTTTTTACCTTGGAGGTTTGTCGGTTTGGAATTGCTTTGGGGTAATAAGTATACCTGTAAAAGGAGCTTCTACTTATGCTTGTGAAGGTCCTCCTACAGTAGATCTATAGCAGCTCCATTCACTTGTTCGTGGATCATTTTTCAAGGAAAGCGCTGTGTGGATGCTCTGCTCCAGAAGAGTTATATAATAAATGACGGCGCTCTCTTGATCATCATCGAAAAAAGAATCTCAGAAAGGAAGGTAGAGAAAGCGATGGGAATAATAGCTCTAGAGGAGACACAGCTTACAATAGTGTCAGTGCTCCGGCGATAGCAAACTGCGGTATCTAGCCTGGTTGACGAAGAGTAGGCACACAGTTCAAAAGAAGATAATAGAGAACTTTTTTGGCACATCCTACACGCGGTAGCGCGTCACGGCTTTGAAGAGAAGAGGGATGATGACACCAAAGGTCTGCACCGCCGGGTGCCACCCTCTCCGGAGTCAGATGTCTCTGATCCGGTCATCGTGATCAGTGTGGCTACAGTGTAAACGTAACTGCCTGTTTCTGCGGAGATCTATGCTATTAGCAGGATTCGCGTGACCAGGATCTCATTCGATAGTACCAAGACCTCAGTAGAGGGAAGTAAGGGAAGAATCCGATGGGGGCGCAGGCTAAGGACGCGAATGCAATAGAAGAGTCGTAAAACGCACAACAAGGCGGAACTGTAGGCTCGGAGAGGAGCTTGACCTTGGCTTGGCCTGACACTCCATCTAAAGGGGAGGCAGACACTCTCACCTGTTGGGCCTGTGGAAGCGTTACACTTCGCTCAGGCTGTATAATATGTACTAATGAGCCATTTTTATGTTTAAAATGAGAGAAAAGAGTCTCTGCCAGGCTGGATAACGCTCTCGCTTGTCCTATAAGAAACCTTCTAAAAGTAGCGAGTAGTGGGACGCGTGACCAATACGTACTTTATGGAATACTTATGTTACATGAAGACGGAGGAAGAGCAATAAATTATGGGAGAGAAGCCGTACAACTCCTGGGCACGGGGCCTAGGTCTCTATGCGTGCTGGAGCTGAGGGAGTTTTGGCAGTCTAAAGTTGTCTAAACACTGTCTTTGAGGAAACTGAATGGGTTTCAGGGCCCGATCATTCGGGTTGACCTGCATCCCATTTGGGGAGTCATTGGACTTGATCTCGCCTGTAGATGAGTGGTCCTGTCTTTCATAATCTACCGGGTTTTGGACTGCTGCCGAGTGGAACCCATAACTAGCAGCGGCTTGCTGGTACGGCAAACCAGCGGAAGTCATAGCCTGTGTGGAAGATGGCCAAACGGCAGAAGCAGCCGCAGCAGCGGCTTGATGTTGTCGGGACACATCTTGGTAATAAGCTGCTGCAGCAGCTGCAGCCGCAGCGTTAGCTCCGGCAGATCCCTCCTCAGATGTATGCTCAACAGCATATCTTGCAGCAGCAGCTGCTGCGGCAGGATAGTAGTTGGGATAGGCCATGCCCATGGCAGCAGCTGCGGCTGCTGCGGCATTTTGCGCCTGTCCCGGTACTCCAACGCCCGAAAGAAGGACACCAGGAGGAAGGTTAACCCCAGGAGCCAGCATGCCCATCAATCCTGGATGCATCATACCAAGGGGTTGAGGCATCATGGCCATGCCGGGCGGAACCATGCCCAATGCGGACATCATATTGGCATGGACATACTGCGGCAGAGCCCGCTGGTCAGCCGCGAATTGGTTCAAGTGAGCCACGTTGTAGATAGAATTGAGGGGAAGCTCTGGTTGGCCGTAAGCTGCCTTCAATTTTTCCGCAGCATCTGCTGCAGTTTCCACTCGCGATCGTTTACCGGCAGTCAACGCTGCAGCTCCCTGCAGGTGTTGGTCCTGAAATGACTCAGCTCCTGCCGCTGCTGCCTCTTCTCCTTTCCGCTTGGCTTGCCTGGATTCCCTGGTCTTCTTATCAAAACTTCTTTGATACTCAATCTGTTTGTTGCGGTGGAACTCGCAGAGTGTATGAGGCTTGCCATTGCGTTTCAAAGCTCTCGGATTCTTGCATCTCCCTTTTTTATACAAACAAACATTCTTCTCATCAGGGGTGTTGTTTACTTGAACGTCGGCACTCTTGGATGAGGACGCATCGTCGTCGCTATGCTGCCCCTTCTTTTGACTCGCCATCTTTATCTTCAGCAATGCTTTGTCTCTGTTTAGCGTGGTTTGAAGCCCGGAGGGCTCTTCAGTGGTGTGCGTCAATTTCAATGCCCGAGGTCTCGTTCTAGGTAGAGTTTTATAAAGAGCGGCGGAAGCCGCTGAGAGCTTCACTATAGCACGGGTTGTCGACTTGTCTTATGTCATGGAGTAGGAGGCACCGTCCTTGTTGATCAAGCGCGCGGGCCTTAGGCAACAGAGGCTCCCTACCTTATTCTCAAATGTCCTTCTCTCCTCGTCAGCCCTCTCTCGAGTCTGGGCTCGGTGTGTTTTGAATGGGGAAGTGGAGGTCTCCACTACTCTGCCAAAGCTGTACTGCACAGCCACAATCACAAGGAGACAAGGGGCGGACATGAGGGAAATGAGAGGGCAACAAGAGAGGGAGCAAAGGAGCAGCGAATAGCAAGAGGGAGAAGGAGAAGGGGAAGGGAAGGAGAGAGAGTCATACAGTCTGAGAGGATACAGAGTCCACGCTTGTCGCCTCCAAAACTAAGAGCAAAGTCCACCGAGACGCTCTGAGACTGTGAACTGCTGATGCGCCCCTCTCACTTAGGACTTTCTCAACTCCTCCCTCCCTTCTCTTTCTGCCCCTTTCAAACAAAAGCTTTGACTTTCACTCCCAGGATCCTCCCTCACTTCCATCTCTGGGCGGAGTGGATATGAGCAGAGCGTATGAGCCGACTATCCCTAATGTGGAAAGGGGGACGGTGGGTAGGGGAGAGATTGTATGCCTCTGTTTCGTTCTCTGGTAATCTGTCTTGTCTCCATACGTTTTGCCCTTTTGTCCAACTCATTTGTAATTTCTTTGTGTCTTGTCAAGGCAAGTATATCTCTTCCTCTATCTCATAACCTTATCATCACTCTGTCTTCTAGAACCGTGCTCTGTCTCAGCTGATGAACAGCCAGTTCTCAACACAGTTCTCTGTGCTCCAGTGAGATAGGCGGATGGGGTTGAAATGAGATGCAAGCTTTATTGCTTGCCTTTATCTCGTCATCCGGACAGACGGGGCTAGATAACTTTTAGACCGACTCTGTCTGTCTTCCTCCTGTTCCTTGTCAAAAAGAGCAGGACTTATTCAACAAAAGTGAGGAGAAACAGAAGAATGAAAAAAGGTTATTAGGTTTCCCTATTCACGCGGCGAGAAAGAGTGTCAGGAAACGCGCTATGGGTTTGCAACCTTGTAGAAATGTGGTGATACCACTAATAATTACCGTCCTTTCACTATACTTAGGTGCACACCACTCTGCAAGACGCCTACCTCTATCATCAATGAGAACTAGTTAGAGACGACTTCCGGATCGAAGCTTCTGGCAAGTCACAGGAACCGAGACTAAGATCGCGTCCATCTGGCCAAGATCTTAGACTAAGAATGATCCAGCTTAGAAAGGTCGGAAGTGGAAGGAAAATAGCGAAACTGTCTCTCAATGATTGGCATTCAGGAGTGGCTTTGATGGCCGTTCTGTCTAAGAGCAAGGAAAGCAGGAAAGGTTCTTAGATGTTCCTGATGATACAGAGCCTGCTTGTGTGCTGACATCACAGAGCATAAGAGAGACAGGCTTATCTGTGTCACTGGATTCTTAGGCTCTGGAGTCCAAACCAGAACCTGTTCAAGCCTGACTGCTCGTCCGTAGTCAGCCCTTGGTGTCTTGTTGCATGCATCCTTCCTGCCAATACGATTGTGACTGAAGAGTTTCCCAGTATGAGCTTGACTTGTACTCCTCAGGATACAACTACATCCCACATGATGCCTTGCTCCGATCTCTTTCACACGTTGCTTTGGGGAAATTATTATGAACCTTTCGGAGACAGTAGTATCACCTTCTCAGAAGAAGGGCCTTTTGGAAGGTCTTAGAGACAGGGAAAACTAACAAATATATCTGCAGACTACTCCTTGAAGTCAGGATCTCATCAGAAGTCAGACTCATCAGAGGGATGGTTCGGCTCCAAGCCTAAGATCACAACCGTTTTGTTGCTTGACATAGGCTCGGTCTGACTGCTGCCAAAGACCTTCGTACCTCTCGCTTCTAGATCACAGAGAAGAGAGAGGAATTCCTTGGAAGTGAGCTCTTTCACTTTTATAGTGGAAGAGTCGATGTGGAATGACGATCGTTTCACTTAAAGCACTCTTCCACTATGAAAGTGAAGAGCCTCATTACTAGCTACCCTTTTATTACCCTTATCTACTGACAAACCTACAGGACTACGTCGTGTAAGTGTGAGATTTCGTGGTGGTCTCTCTTTGCAGTTCACGGCATTGCTCCTATGCCTGATGATGAAGCTGCTGCAGGAAGGCCATGCATAAACCATCTGTTCTACTACTCATTTTCAGCACCCTTATTATTACCATACACTCTGCTGGCAATAGATGCTAACTCCTGTCTCGTCTGTCGCAGCAGGGGACTAGAGGCTCCGCTCGTCTTCTGCTCTATCGCCAGTGAAACTCCCGAGTAAGCCAAACCGAGACTCCGAAAGTCTTAGTCCTGCTTGACATTCAAGGTCCCTGGACGCCCTCACTGCATCCTCTGTCGTAAAGCTACCCAGCCTTCCTTGTCCAATAGGACTCACGACTAATAAACATAGCCTTGAGTGAACCTCCTCAAAGCTTATCCGTCGCCCTAATCGCTCTTGCTACATAGAAACATGAGAGATATGAGACTTGTCCAGGGTGTGCCTCAAGATAGACGGTTTTTCGGGACGCATCAAGTCGTCTGGACGTTTGGCACTGTATCAAAGACTGGCTTTGGTGGACCACGCCCCTATAAGCATCAGTACTGGCTGGAACAAGAAGGGCCATGTACACCTAAACTTCCTCGTTGTATCCCGTTATAGTTTCTAGCTCCTAGCTCCACAGGATGAGGACAATCCTTTGATGGCGAAGATGTGACACCGAGGCTGTATTTGCTGCTTGGTCAGAGAGCCCTTCTTCTGCACACAGACCAACAAACACGAAGGTGACATTTGCGCCGTCCTTGTTTGCATAGACAAACCGCTGCGCTGCGTCATAGAATCAGGTTCTATGTCAGGTGAGCTGTCACGCTCGCGCTTGTGTGCTCCTGTGCTCCTAGATGGACGGGGGCTTAATTAGCCATAGAGCTCGCACCGCAACTACGCTCCCCTTTGTTGTCTTCATCACAAGGCAACACTGCTATTCTATGCGTCGACCAGACAGACAGGCCATCACAAGGCCATAAAGGGCGGACAATTTACTTTGTACATACTCTGTTGAAGTCGGTGATCGGTACAGGTAGGGCAAACCCTAAGAAGTCGATAGTATCCGCGAGTCTTAGCTCTTTTGCGTTATGATCTGAAGAAGGTACTATGAGGGATAACTCAAAGAAGGTGGCACAGAGCAGCCGGCAATATTGTCCTCCTAGTAAAATAGGTAGAAATCACCGCGCTTCTACTATTGCGTTGAGCTCTTCTTCGAAACATCACTAGTCGTACCGTGCTTTTTCCTTGTCCTCTTCTTGTTGCCCGACAACAGCCTCGAACACTCTACGATCTTCACCAGCATGTTGTCTTCGAACTGCTCAACGCTCAAGGCAAGCGGTGATGGTTAAGCAAGAGCGATAAATAACGGACCTCAGCCAAATAACGTGGTAGTAGCAATCTATCAAGCCTTCTGCAACTCTTCTTCCGCATCTTGCTCGGCTTTTTACTGTCTCTTCTTCAGGTTCGTCTACCCTTCGTCATTTACCTCATCTTAAAGCAGATAATACTGATGGAAAATCGGGCGGGCGATATGATGGAGGGCCTAATGCAAATTCTATTAGAACAAAGCTTCATTCTACCGCTATCCGACCTTCACCAGCAGTTGACCTTGTGGGAAGTAGAGAGATGCCTCCAACAAATAGAGAGGTCACTTCGCTGAAGGTATGCTTATCCCCTGCTCTTACTCGTCAACTATCAAAGTCTCAATGATTGTTGGTTGTTCGAAGACGTCGAGTGACAGGCTAAGAGCTACTTCACCTGGCTAAAAAGGGGTCGCCTTAACCGGGTGAGCGACGCCTAAAGTGATGAGCGGCCCTGCTGGACTCCGAGAATAGCCAAATGCGCCATAAGCTACGGAGCTCTTGAGGAGGACAAAGAGTGTTTGGCATGAGTCTGTGGTCTCGCTGATGGTTGATGCTACATCGCCCACGAATGATGATGTACTCGGTAGAACTCATCTCCTGAATACGTCCGTGCCAGACAGAGGAGCGAGATTGGGTCTGCATTCGTGGGCGATATATGGGCATGGATGCGAGCTCGAACCCTATGTTTAGAAGGAACGCGCATCGATTGCCACACCATTAATAAAACACCCTCAGTAGTGGAGGGTGCCTTCAATCAGAACTGTGGCAGTAATAGGCGGAGAACGACACCTCGTGATCGAGATGTAACAGGCAATCTCCTCAAAGGGAGTAGTGACCGCAGCTGAGCCTCGGTTGTCTCCAATGACCCCATTTGTCGGCCTGAGCTACGAAAGCCCTTGAAGTCAGGGATGGTCAACGTGAAGCTGACACTACGACCCCTTAAGCGACACGTAGAAAGTTCTTAACGCCAAACTATCCTGTAGGAAGCTATGGCAAGGGTCTAGCGGTGCTGACCGTTTAGTCTTTAAGAGAAGAGTGAGCCATCACCGCGCCAAAACCCGAACTTCATGTCTTTCCTAGAATGGTTGGTTTATAGGAGAAGTGTAGATGAGGCCAGGCTGTGCTCGTTTCAACACGTTGAGCTTTCGCTGGGGCCGCCAGCACTGATCCGTAGCAAGCTTAATCGTCTTCTCTCTGACAGCCAGAGGTAAGCTCGCTCCACATCCTCTTCATCAGCAAGAAACCTCTCCGAGAGGCACTTTACGCTCTCGATACGCTGCTCCCACTGCAGGGTGACTCCAGCTTTCACAAGAGTCGCTTCACCCTTGTGACTAATGATGGTAGTATTGACGCGGGATATTCCAAGTCGGATGATGAACAGGGCTGCAGCTTTGCCGACAATTTTATCGACAAGGAGAAGATCCTGCCTAGATATGCTGCAATTATGTTGGCTAAGAAATGCTTCAAGGTCGAAGAGCGGATGAAGCCATTTCTTGGCGCTTTGAAAGAGCAACTCTCCTCTGTTATAGACCCTAAGAGTGACTCCTTGTGGAAGCGCGGCGAGCTCTGGTGCAGCCATTGCGTCCGCTAGTCGCGCTTTTGTTCCTGCAGTGCTAAAGCTCGCCCATTGTTAAGGACCAGCTTGCAGGGTGCACCATCAGAAGCAACTTAAAGGTTACTTTGATTCTTTAGGCATCCGCGTCAGGAAGAAGTTAGAGGACTGCTTTGGCAGCAATGAAGAGGCAGCATGCAGCCGGATGGTAGAACCTCAACAGCACCTACTCTGGCCTGTTGCTTCTTGGGATGGTGGTCTTTCACCTTATTCAGGAGACAGCAGACACAATCGCCAGCATTTATTGACAAGGATCTCTCTATCTTCTCTCTACAACTCGAGGTTCTAGGAAGGGTTTTCGGGTTGTGTCAAACGGAGTTTGTGATGGTTTCAAGAAATCTTTGTGGGCAACTCTGGCTTGAGCTAACTGTATATCTTACTCACACGCATTTCTGAATCTCCTCACTTAAAAATTGATATGTTCGTCTTTCCACAAATCTCTGTCTCGCCACAAGCCGTATCTCTTTCTATCAAGTTTCCCTTCGTCTGGATTGTGCGACCAGATGAAGAAGGCTGAAAATGAAGCTTCAGTCGTCGACCATCGAACCCTGATCTCCACTTCGGGGCAAAGTCCTCCATTCAGACCAAGAAGGCGCCCAAGGAGATCCTTGTCTGAGCTGCGGGACCCAGCAAACGCCATGGAGCCTGCTGCAGCTGCCGTTAAACGTCTGTCATTGGGAGGACAGCTTCGCCCGCCATATGTAGATATTGAAATCAGTCCCCCAGTCCGGATTGGGGAAGGGCTGAACGCCCACAACGTCTACACGATTACCGCCAAGAATACAGAGACTGATGCCACCGTAACAGCTTCTCGTAGGTTTTCGGACTTCGTCTGGCTGCACTCATATGTAGGAGAACATCTCAAGTTTCCAGGACGTTATCACTAGCCTCATTTGCCGCACTCCACATCTCCTCTCTCAACAGCTGTCAAAGAATGGGCCTGGATATATTATTCCTCCTCTACCTGATAGGCATTCTGGACCTCTACCTGATGCAGAGTTTCTTGCACGGTAGGTCATTCACCAGAGCCTTCTCTGTCGTGCTGGGCGTGCATCTGATCAATGAGAACATCGGAAGCTGATACTTACTGTGCCTCTCTGGGGTGGTATAGGCGGCGAGAGGGACTCATAGCATTTGCTGGGCGCTTGATGGCGCACACGGTTCTCAGAGAGAGTGAAGCTGTGAGGCACTTCTTTGAGGATGATGCAGCTGCTTTCGCAGAGTAAGTGAACTTGACGTTTGATAGAATAGACGCCATTCCTCGCCCTCTTTGCTTCCTAACTCTTCAGTTTTTTGGGCCCAGGATCAAGCAACAGACTAAAGAAAAGCTGACAACAGAAGGGGTCAAAGCCGCGGGATCCACCTGGTGGGGCAAAACTGTGCAGAGACTCGTAGAAAACGACACGGTGAGGAGGAAATGAACACTCAACGGCTCTTAAGACTATCAATTATCTTAGCGCTACCGCCCTACCTGCATATCATCTAAAGGTGAAAGCTGTGGCAGCAAAAGCTGGCAAAGATTATCAGATAGAAAAGTCGACCGCCGATGTTGAGTTCAGCAAATGCCTGGCCTACGTGGATCAACTCATCAACCAGATGAAGGCTTTGCATGGGCGCGCCTTTAACCTACAAAAGGCCTGCCTAGCAGCCAGCGCTGGGTGGACCGAAGTAGCAGCATCGTTGGCGTGGCTTCAACAGCTGGAGACCCAGAATGTAAGGAGTTTCCCCGCCATTTATATGCTTTCACTCATCTTCGGGCTGCAGGAGGATATGCGGGATGTGAAGATCAACGGAATTGAACCGTACTTGCTTGCTAAGGCAAGAGTCAGTGAAAGAGAAATCAAGGGCTTCAGCGATGCCGTAAGTGGTCCCACCACGCTTCAATCTCAAGCTGCATGGCTCGCGCTGACTCTGAATCTTTCCAATCTCCATATCTCTCACAGCTGGGCGAGTACATTCGCTATCTGGGGGCTGTCAAAGACTGTCTTCTGGTGCGTGAGGATCGTAGGTAAACCATCTCTTCTCTCACACCTTAAGGCGTCATATTTTGACAGTGTTCTCTCAATTTTGCAGATTCCTTTTCCAGTCGTCTCTATCGAATCTAGAGAGGCTAGAGAGCTCCGGCAAGGTTGGAGAGGCCGCCGTCGCATCCGATCGTGCCCAAACGCTAAAGAACGAGTATGATATGGTATGACTTACCTATCGCAGACAGTCCATCGCCCATTCTTCCCTAACATATCTACGTTAACCCTCTTGCCGCACCTTTGGTTCAAGATCCACAAGCGAGTGATGAATGAGTTTATAGCTTTCCTGAAGGAGAAGCCCGCAGAGATACGTGGGATCATTTTGGACTTTGCAAAGCTTCAGCTAGAACTAGAGTCAGAGCTGGCTTTTGGGCGGAACTCTATGCTGTCTAACCTGAACTGTGAGTATATCGTTGTACCTCTGCTCCTTTCCACACTTTCCTTTTGCGGCCCTTGACGCCATGTTGTCGAGTTGTCAGGGTTATCGCTCCAAAAGGGTGACCTTTCCTCTACCTGTCCATAACTTCTATGTCCAGATACTACCCAAGGAGCGGAAGGCGGTACAGCAACAGCCATAGCTGCCATTCCAGCTGCTCGCCCAGAACCTCCGTTCAAGTCAAGCGGAAACCTGAACCCTTTCGCCGTTGGCACTAATCCTTCTGCCCCCAAGCAGGAGCAGGACAAAAAGTCTTCAAACTTAGTGCCGCCTACCCAGACGGCCATAGCTAGCTCCATTCCCCAGCGGGGCTCCAACCAGGCTGACAATTTAGCAGGGACTAACCCCTTCGTTGGCGCTGTGGAAGCTGCCCCAGCCGTAGCTGTGGGGATTACACCTACAGATTCGACAAGGGAAATGCTGCAGATGCTTCCTGAAGCCATGCTTGTGTCCTCAGCAGATAGCAGTCGTGGTCAGCATCAGATGACAAGGCCATCAGCACCTCCCCCATCAGAGCGCGGGAATAAGGAAGGCCCTTACTCAGAAGTAGCTCTATAAAAATGTACGGTTATTCAACTCCCACTTCGCAGGTTTCCTCTTAACTATGGTTCAGAACTATGATAGACTCTTCGAGCTAAAGGCTCTTGGGAGGTGGTTCGATGCGGAACTCTCTAGTGGCATCTAAAGTACCCGCTGTTCCCATCAACATAACCGCTGGAAGGCTCATATTACCTGTCGGCCCTTTGTCTTTATCCATAGCTGCTGTTATAGCAACAGTTCAAATGTACCATGGCGGTTGGGCGGTCGTGACGTGTGCAGACGGTGGTCTAGCCCCGGTGGCTACCTAGAAGAACGCTGAAAGCCTCAGAATCCCTCCCTAAGATCGACTTCCCTTCCCGAGGAGAACGCTGAAACCCTCAGACACTCTGCATTGCCGCTTGACCTCGAGAAGCTGGCCGCTTAAGAATTGCCCAGCAGCCCGAACTCCCTATAGAGAGGATATTGAGGCCTTCCTGGTGCTTGTTGCTTTGCACTCGAGTCACTGCCGTCATCAGGCTTTGGTCGGCCGTGGCCGTTCACCCAAAGCTTCAACCACCGGATATAGCCGCTAACAGTCTGATTGAGGGTGATAGATGCAGATGGAGATTCTCATAATTCAGAGAGAAGCTTACATGCTCCATCATCTCCACATCGTCTAAACGCTAGTGATCTCTCGACATAGCTCACCACCTCATCACTACGGCTTCCTCCTCTCAACACATCCAGACGTAACTACTCTCCAGGCGCTCCAACGTTGGGGAGCTTCGGAGGATCAACGGATGTCCATTAAACACCAGTCTTCTTGCAAACCTTGTCCTAGAGAACCAAGAGGCAGACTATCTTCAACTGAACTGTCGAGTGGGTCGCCTCCTAAAGCTAGCTGGTGCTTTCCCAGAAAAGGATAAATCTCTTCGCTATGGCCAATCGCCGTAACAATCATCGAGGATATCAGGGGAATAGACGGCGCTCTGGACACCACGATGGCAATCAAGGAGGCGGAAGAGGAGGATTCGGTGGCAGCGGAAGCTATGGAACTGGCGGAGGATCGTCAGGGTACCAGGATTCCAAAGGCCTCTTCGGCTCGGGAACTCAGAAAAGCGGTGGTGGCCAAAGTAGCGTTGGGAGCTGGGGGTCTAACGACAGTTCTAAGAGCCGAGTTTGTGAGCATTTCCTTCAAGGTCGGTGCAGGTTTGGAAATAACTGCAGATTTTCTCATGACTCGCGAGCACAAGGCAGCAGAGAGAACCAGAACGTAAACAATAGC
>FLMG01000904.1:94756-114089 GCA_900088475.1 Hyphochytrium catenoides
CGTCTCCATTTGGAGCTTCTTCATCAGGCACTGGACTGGGTGCCACGGCCTCTCCCTTTGGAGCTCCGTCCTCGGGTGCGGGAGGTAGTCCTTTTGGCGTGGCCAGCGGCAACTCCTCGTCCTATGGCTCCTCCACTTCATCGGCCTTTGGAAGTCAGAGCAGCGGTCACAATCCTTTTGGTGGCGGCTCTTCTTCCTCGGCTTTTGGAAACCAGGGCAGCGGTAACAATGCTTTCGGCTCCACCTCTCATTCCTTCGGCTCGTCTCCATTTGGTGCTGCGCCTACTGCAGCGCAAGCTTCTTCAGGTACATCTGCCTCGAACCCGTTTGGGTCTGGCGCTGGTGCACAGGCCTCCTTTGGACAAGCTTCGTCGTCACCCCTCAAAACTGACTCTGCGGCTCCGTTCGGGGTGACATCGGCATCACCTTTTGGTTCTTCACAGGCATCCAGCCCATCTCCGTTTGGAAGTGGAGCGCCTGCTGCTGCTGCTCCGCCATTTGGAATGGCGGCGACCAACAATCCCGCGCCATTTGGATCTTCGCAGCAAGCACCGTTCAGCAACACACAAAACCATTCATCCTCTCCTTTCGGTAATACGAGCCAGACCTCCAGTAACTTTGGCAGCTCAGGCACTAGCGGGAACCCCTTTGGTACCAGTGCGCCATCAACTTCTCCCTTTGGAGCTGCATCAGCATCGGGTGCTCCTACAAATGGATCCGGTAAATTTGCTGCAGCTGCGCCTGCCGCTGCAAGTGGCTTTGGTAGCATTTCAACAGCTTCGCCGTTTGGTACTACTGCCATAGGTGGAGGCCCTTTTGGGTCCGCAGTCAGCCCCGGTAAGACAAGTCAATCTTTCTTCTATGTCTCTTGCTGTCTGTATCGTCTCTCTCGTTTGTTCTAGCTTCAACGCATCCACGCATAATCAGGTGTCGCACTTGTGTTTTTTTTTCATCTCCTTTGCTGTCCGGTCTCTACGGGTGGAATGCCTTCATGGTCCTTCTTGAAGCGGACGAGACTAGGAGGAGATTGGTCTACTTCACTGACCAACTTTATTAGGCACTTCAGGGGCGAAAGCTAGCGGTATGTCTATGCAAACAAAGGACTCCAGCATAGCAATGCAAGGACTTGGGTCATCATCAGTCGGAAACTTTAACAAAGGTACGGACACCTATCGAACCTTCATAGCCTCCGCGCCTTGCTCATACATCTTTTACGTCTCTCTGTCTTTCTTTCGAATGGCATGGTACAGTAGCCACTCCGACTCTAATGGCAAGCGCCCCATCTACCACGTCAAACAAAGGTAAGGTTTGGTTTCAAGATGTCATTGACATTGAACTGAATCTGATTCTAACTGCGAGTGCTTTAGCTCCAAGCACTGCTTCCTCCTTCAGCTATAGCGAGAATTGGGTTGAGGAAGCTTACGCTGCTCCTCGCTTTGAGTATGGACGTATACCAGATGTTCCTCCACCGCTTGAGCTATGTTAGAAAAGTGGACGTGTCTTTTCTTTCCATCTTGCATCAAGAAAGCGTAACAATGGAGACGAGCGGCATAGGTTTACCTCCCGTTGCGCTCACGCGGCCGGTACCTGTTGTTAAGCGCTGTTTGACGGAGCACTGAGTGACGGAGACACTTCAGGACAATTTAGGGACCATCTAACGTTAGGGCAATAAGGGTCCTTAGTAGGCGTCATCTTCCCCTCATCTTACACCTTTAGCATAGCTTGAGGTCCTCCTTTATTTATTGCAACAACTTGTCAGGTTAGATAAATCGATTGATTGTGTGCCCACCACGAAGTCAATGTGAAGTCTGGCCTCATCTGTAGGTCCTGCACAGCATGCAGCGCAGCCAAACTCTAGACTCCCTTGGACCGTCTTGCTACGCCCTGACGAGTGACATCACCTATGGCATCCTCTCTACCTGAAGCCTTCCTCCTCCTTCCGCGTGTGATGAGAGTGGAAGAAGGCATCGGACCTCAACATCAACTGACAGCTGGTCCTGGGGGTACTCTGGTAGGCTTGTGTTAGCATTCTGATGGTATGGGAGGGGCCAGAGTGGCAGCAGCAGCTTTTGATCGAACACCTGCCGCAAGACAGACAGCAACCTACTAGGGACCGTGGCCTCAAAGCTAAAGAGAGGCAAAGCAGCAGTCGAAGAGCAAGCAGCAGAGCTTCTTACTTCCTTGGCGCTGCCAATCAGCCCATAAGGACGAGAGGAAAACTAATGCTGTGGTTGAACAATGAGAACAGCGCTATCGAGGTAGCGCGTCACCTCAAAAGGCTGTCGTAGAGATAAGGTGAAGACTAGAGCTCTCTTTACAAGGATTGTGAGCTTATCAAGAGTCTCTTCCTTGGGACGCGGATTCTCAGGCAGCGAAGCGGGGTTGGGCAAAATCTCTCAGCCATGGGAGGGTCAAAGAAGAAGCGTGGGGCCGCTTCCAGGGCTAAGAAGAAAACGTCAAAAGAGGGCAAGGATGCACAGTCTGCCATGCATGAAGGAGGACCATCTCCCTCAACAGTCTTCGCGCCCTCTCTCGCCTCATTTTTTCCTCGCAAAAGACAAATCGCTCAACGAGCCGCTGTCTTGGTTGAGGACAAGATACCTCCCACGGGAGAAGAGCCGAGTCCAAGCGACTACGAACCTTCTAGTGGAACAATATCTGCATCAGCCCAACAAGGAGCAGACGTAGTGGCTAGGGAAAAGTTCACCTTTGACTTCGCATTCGACGGTAAGAGGCTTTGCCTTCTATAAGCCTTGTGACGGTCTAGACGCGCCTCTTCTATCATTATTCTCCTCTCAGTGGGTGTCTTCCACAGCTAGCTAGTCCTCGTTCTACACATGGACTCTTGAGCCCCCCTCCCCCCCACAAATTTACCGTGCCGCTCAATTTATAGTGCTACCTTGATTGCTTGAGCTCAGGCAACCTCACCCTAATGAGTCGTTCTGATCGGTCTCAACCTCCTATTGCTGGACTTTGGCTTGAGCTGACTGTACATTGCTCCTCCAAATGCTCATTCAATTATGTAGACGGCGGTGAAGAGGGTGTCGGACAAGAGATTCCTGTAGCTGGAGAGGAACAACTAAAGAGGGAAGTTGAGGAACCTAAAGAACAAAGTGCAGTCCACAATGACGGGCCCTCTTCAACCAGCAGGAAGAAACGGAACAGATCACGCAAGAAGGGGACGTCTCGTCTTCCTACCCCTGAAGAAGGGCAAAAGGATACAATAGACGATGCTGCTGCGTCCTTTCTCCGGAGCCTATCTCTGTCTGTTAAGCCAAAGCAGGAGCTGCCGACAACAAAGGAACAAGTGGAGGAAAGTTCTGATGGTACCAAAGATGAGAAGATCACTTCATTAGTGAATCCCAGTAACGCCAAGAAGAAAGCAAAGAAGAAGGTGAAGAAGGAGACGCAGAAGGAACTGGCTTCCCTAGGTGACACCAACTTTGTGAAACTAGTAGGCAAGCGACCGCCTAAAGTCAGCAGTGAAGTGGAGAGATTGCGCATGCGTTATCGCAAGCGGCGCCCAGAGACAGCAGAAGTCAATGAGCATGACGCCGGAACGCCGGACTCCGCGTTTTCCTTCAACTTTGCGGTCTAGTTACGTGGAGGATAGTGAGAGCGTTGAAGAGTCACCAATGGCAGAACTGTCAACCAGGTAGAGCGGAAGAGATTCCATGGCCATTTAGTCCCAAAACTACGTTTAGCAGCTATTTATTAAGATCTACAGCGCCAACATTACTTTATTCAACATGTTCCTCCTAGACTGTGGGCTGCGGTGCTGAGCGAAAGAAGGCAAGGCGATTGATAGAGGAGAGTGTATCAGTCTGTACTTACTAATAATTGGACGGATTATTCACCAGCTATCCTTGTGACTTGACTGACAGTCAGAGAGCCACAGTGGCCGGTGAGGCCGTGGAAGCAGATGGGGACGGAGAGTAGCAATCGAAAGCTAATAAGCTCCCTAGAAAGGACCACGGTCGGTGGTCTCGCTAATGGAGTTTGGGCAAACTATAGGAATAAATAGTAGTCCTGCCCTCAACCCTGAGGGTGGAGAATGCAGGAGGTAATAGCAGACAAGAAGGACCAGGCAGCTTGGTGGGACGCCTCGGTCCTTCTGGGGTAATGTTTCAGGTAAGAGTATCAGACAGACCAAAGAAAGGGTGCGACTACCGCGAGACTCATTGGGGACAGCATAGGATGAGAAGATAGAGAAGACGAAGAGGTGCAAGAGCTTTCACTAAACCCCGGGCAAAGATGAAGTCATATAGACTTTTGTGCCGTTGCGTCCGTCATACTCTTCAAAGGCCCAGGTGATCTGGCTGTTGTCGTTCCGCCTTTTCTGGTAGCAGCCCCATGTCCACACCCCAGCCGTCACTAGTCCAGTTATCCGACTTATTTATCAGGGACAGGCATGGAGAGAAGCCAAAGCCACTTTCAACTGCCTCTGAGCTCTTAAGGTTCTTCGTATGAACCTTAAGCTTTTGTCCTTGCGTATCCCCTCTTGTGTCACTCCATTCCTTGCCACCCGAAGACCCTCCCTCTTGCCCCACCGCGCGTTGCTCGCCTGCGTTACTTGTGTGAGAATCGGTAGCAAAAGATGCGCTAGCTGCATTTGCTGAAGTGCCGGAAAAGTTGAAGAGTGGATCATTGGCCCAGTTGAGAGGACTAAGCGGCCATAGAGACATGTTGCCCTGCATACCGCTGAAACGAAAGTTTGCGCTAGGAGATGCCAGGGGAGAAAGGAGCATGGGGCTCAGAGCTAAGGGACTAAGACGCGGATTGCCAGGACTTGCAAATAGAGGAGACATTACAGCAGGCTCTGCCTTATCGAAGATGCTGTGAAGGCTGGTGTCAATTGTAATCCCTTTCGCGCTCCCAATCGCCTTAAAGCCCCTCGGAGGTTTGGGTGCATTCAACTGCTGCAGCTTGACAGTCTGTTGCTGCAGCTGTGGCCGCTGTGGTTGGTTACCAGCAGATGACGCCTTCGTACCCGTCATTGAAAGCAATGGGTTTTGATAGGAAAAGGGTAACGCAGTTGAGGGTCGAGGATTCCTATTCGCGTTTATGCTAGAACTGATGGGGACAATGGACGCGGTTACCCCAGGGGTTTCTTGTTCAGCCTTAGTCTTTTTCCTGGGCTGAGTGCTAGTCTCCTTGCCAGCAGCCGCCGCTGCCCTGGAAGCTTCATATGTCTTGTATACTAAACTGGCAGGAATGGGATCACCATCACGCTTACCCCGTCCTTTACCACGCGATCTTGACAAGCCCGGCTTACCGTTCTGCACCAAGCATCGATTGGCAAAGGAGTTCCAACGGTTCTTGACGGCATTTTCACTACGACCAGGTAGAGCCTGCGCAATCTTACACCACTGATTGCCCAACTTTTGATGCTGTTCCAAAAGAACGCGCTCCTCCTCCTCGGTCCATTCGCCTTTGTTAACGTCAGGCGAAAGGTGGTTTACCCACCTTTCCCTGCACTGTTTACCGGTCCTCCCAGGGACAAACTGGGCTAGTGTAGACCACTTCTTGGGACCATTGATCCGGACTAGCTCAATGACCAAGCCGTCTTCATCAGCAGTCCATGGACCTTTCTTATGCATTTTGCTAACGGTGCTAGCCCAACGCTTTTCACACTCTTCTGGGGTCACTTTCTGACAGTTTTGCCCAGACGTGACAAAATCTGCGACCGCACCCCAGTCGTTGCCGTTCTTAAGTACGGCATCGCGCAGTCGGCTGTCCTCAACATCTGTCCATGAACGTTCCTCACTTGATTGGGAGACTGCATGCTGCTCCCCTTTTCCTAAATTTGAAAACTTAGTACGCCATCAGACCGTCCTATAATTGTCTATGTCTTACCTAAGACCGGGACCTTCTTGAATAGGGTAGATGCCTGCATGGGAAGTTTCGTTTCAGCCTTTGCTCCCTTTTGTGGTGGCCGTGCGGGAAAGGTCTGGGCTGGGTTGTGGCCCTGTTGCCCCGATAGAAGCTTTGCAAAAGGCGACTTTCCCGTAGACTCCATCTCTGTCTTGGGAACAGCAGACGGTGGTCTATGTTCTTGCGCAGAATGACCAGTGAAATCCATCACTTCTTTGCCTCCAAGTTCATTGCTCTGCAAGCTCCCTCTAAAATCCCCACCCTCTGTCACGTCAGTATATAGTAATTGTGGTCTGGAAGATTGGGCAGATTGCCGGGCGATAGTTTCGTTCATGATCCTTTTGCCTATTGCAAAAACATGCGCTGCTCTTAATATTTCTATAGTGATTATATGTCCTTTAGGTGAGATGCTGACTCCTTACCTGCGACTTGATGTCCCGCTGGTGCTATTGAAGTGACCTCTAACAGTGTTAACCCCCAACAGGACTAGTCATAGAACCTGGCTGACCTTGTCGCCAAAACCGGTCATATAGGCGTCTTCCCGCAAGATACAGCCCTGAAAGATTGGAAGATGAGTCCAAATCTCACCCCTTCGGCTGCCAACCAAAGTTGAGTTTCAGGGCTACTGGCATTGATCAGAGGGCATAGGTTGCTCGAGCTAACTCTACTGGTAGATTGACTGTTATAGCTGAGAAGCTTCCGTTAAGCCAGACACAGAGGTCCCAGGCGGCACAGAACCAGACAGCTAACTGCAACGAGAGTGATCAAGATTTGGGGCAGGAGGACGCGCGGCTCCATGTGCAAGCGGTCCCGCCCTCTCCCCTCTTCCTTGATTCCTTTCTCTCCTGTCTCTTCCTCTCGCTTTCCGGTTCTTCCCGGTTTTCCCTCGTCCTCTCTTATGCGTGGCGCAGCTTCTGTCCCCAGCCCTCATTGGCTTCCTTCCCCAAGCGCTACTCTTGACCTCTGCCTGGTGCAAGAGCCAGCAGGAGAGCATGAGGAAGGAGGCTCCCGGGCTCAGCAGCAGCCCTGACTCTCAGAGCCGTGGACTGGCCTTGCCCCTTCATTGAGGCGGAAAGTAGATGACGCTTCATGGCAGACTCACCCATCCACCTAACAAACCCAGTCATCGTTTACGAAAGGGCATCTATAGTTTTACACCTCAGTTGGGATCAAACACAGACGAGAGGGCAGGTTGAGGTTCATGTGGGTTTGTTTGAGCAGTGGAGGGCTGGCAGTAATAATATCTATCCTGCCTCTGTCTAGATGTATGGTATCTCGCATTACAGTAAACAGAAGCTTGTGACCAGCCAGAGGGCTTCTGAAGGAGAAGGCCACGATTGCGGACTCTGGAAGCCACTTGTAACAGTTAGGACAATCAGCTTGTAGCAAGAGACTCCGTAAAGCTGGATATCATTGTTCTGCATAGTGAAGCTTGTTTTGGCATTATTCCGGATCATGTTTCGAGACAGGATGTGAAGCATCAAAGCATTGTTGCTAAAAGGGGCGGAGGCCCCGCGTCAGGGTAGAGGCGTTTGTCACATAAAAGCTCCGGTTGTATGGCATGACGAACGGACAGTAGGGGGGAGTACGCACCCCTGCTATGACGGAGACTCTTTCAGCACCTCCTCCATGTGTCCCTACAGAACCCTTCCAACGTTCCTGACAGGAATGTCCAAATCAGAGATTAGTAGTCCTTTGGCACCTCCCATTGGGGATACGGTGTGATGGAGGATGTCGAAGAAAGAAGGACGAAAGGGCATGATGGGGCTCTGTCACACAGAACAAGGCGAAACTGCCAAGAATGAGGAGAGAGGCAAATACTCTTCATCTCTTCTCGCTTGCTCTTTCTCTCTCTCTTCAGCCCATTATCCCTATGTCAAACACTCATCTGTCTCGCTCGCATTGATCTCTCTTTCTCTCTACCATCAACTTTCCTTCCAGTTCTGACTCTCTCTCCCTTGTGTCTGCCTCTGCACTTGTACAGAAGAATGACATCGGAAAGGATCTGGAGGCATCGCATTGCCTTGATATCTCTGCTCGCACATTGCACAGATGCCCTCCGAGAAGTAGTTCCTGGTGCCTGATTGTCCGCACCCACCAGCAGCACCGTCTCAGTGTGGTTCCCTTTCCCTTTTATGGACTGTGGCACTTGTCACACTTTACCCATCTTTCCATGATGCTCCCTCGACTGCTTGTCTGGTGAGAGCTGTCTTATCCCTTGTACGCAGTCAGAGATTGGCTAGGTTGTCTCCCTTCCTCAAGGTGTTACTTTCGTACTCTAGTGGCGCGCGGATAATGATTGGACAGGTGATGAGAGACAAGCGCCTCGCAATCATTCTGGTTCGGACAATGAGTCTATTGAGAGCTGAGGCAATGCATAGATGCATAACCTGTCGGAAGAATAACGTGAAAGAGACAGGTTTCATTGACTGACTTTATTTAGGAGCTGAAGCATTTCGTAGGGCCTTGAAAAAGTAGCACTGAGAAGCCCTCGCTCGTGTTTCAGTTTAAGGACATCAGCTATTCTTTTTGCAGATCACCATCTGCACACTTCGTATAAGAAACAGAAGCTTCCCTTGAATCCTAGGCTCATGTACAGAAGCTAGTCGCTTTCCGAATAATACTTAAAGAGGCATCGCGCCGCAGGTTCTGTCACACGCACGTGTGTCAAAGACTGGATTGTTTAATTGAGTACTTGGTTGAGCTTGATGATTTGTCTCAAACTTGACCGTTGCTTGGTGAAAATACCTCAGTTACCGGAGTAGCAGACCTGGGACTTTCTGCTGGGCTTGAACTGCCTCTTCCCGAATGAAGCTTTCGACGGCTTAGCTCCTCCGACTGCCATCGAATTGTCCTCATGTACTCTGCCTTTTCCTGCTCCCATGCCCGTTGCTTATTCTGAAGATCTCTGAGTGCGGCCTCTCGCTCGGATGTAGCTGTAACTAGCTGAGACAGAACATCTGCTACCCCGTCCGCAACGCGCGTCGAGAGTTCGGCCTCGGTGTCCACCTCTTTTGTTTGTAGCTGGAACTTGAGTTGGTTCACCTCGCCCTCCAGCCTCTGAATTTGCTGTCGTTGTAGCTCTAATAAATCTAACTTTAGCTCAGTTGGCATTCCTTCTGACGAGCCATCCCGTGCTCTGACCTCACCACTATGGTGGATAGCCTTTTCCAACTCTAGAGCATCACTATTCGGCAGACGACGCATGTCGGTGCAGCTTTGACTAGCTGCGATAAGTTCATCAACGTCCGACAGTAAAGTGCTGGAAATCGGTATAGCGCCCTCCTCTTCACATTCCGTCAAGCCACTAAGGGACACGCAGCTGGAGCTGGGAACAATGTCTTCACTCACCGTGCCGCTTTTCAAAAGAGAGTGTTCAGTTGAATGCACCGTGATATCGCTACTGAGAGCTGGGCCAAATCGGTCCACCTCACGCCGAGACCCTTTTCCTTGTTTGGAGGGAGACTGCAGGGAAGTTGTTGACCAAGGTAGCTTAACCTGAGGAAGTAGTGGTTTGTTAGGTTAGTTCTACTGCCAACTAGTAAAAAGGACCGAAACTTCTTACACTTTCAAGCAGGATTGCTGGGTCTGGAGCTTCTATAGGCGTGTTCTCGCCAGCTGGCGGCACCGTAGATCCGTCCCAGGCCTCCAGTCCCTCTGGTAAAGCACCACTTTGAACTGCCTTCATCCTTTCAAGCCAACGGTCCCTAAAGGCCCGAATGACACAGGCGATAACATCACGTGTCTTCGTATCTGTCACCATGAGCTCCACATACTTGTAGGCATCGAAGTATATGGTAATCTTGCGACAATTCTCCGGATGAAGAATCACCTAGAGGAACAGTATTAGAGCCTTGTTATGTCTCCGTCCTCTTGATCTCACCCTTGTCGTGCAATACCTTGACGTCCTCTGTGTATTTGCTTTCCATTGGGGGTATGAGAGCATCCTGTGCTGCCAGGCGGATCCGGCGATAGTCACAGATAATGCTCCAGCTAACATTTTCCAAGGGCATAGGAGGGCCTGCATTGCCAGTCGAGGTCTCGGATAAAGAGGTGCTCGTGCCACTTAGAGCTTTCCCTTGAACCGGCCTCTTGTCGTCCTTCCCTTGTGACAATCTATCTTCCTGTAAAGTTCTCATGCCCTATAATGGACAAAGCAAAGGTCAGCCTTTTTATCACATTAAAGGGGACATGGAGCTATGAAAAGAGAGGAACTTACTAGAAAGAGGGCCGACTTTTGGCATACGGCATCCTCGACTCGAGAGCGCACTTCAGGGTCTGCAGGAGAGGTAGTGAGTAGGGGTTGGCCCTCTACTCATAAAAGAAGCGTTTGATCGAAGGTCTCCTTACCGACAACAATAGGTCCTACCTCGGCAAAGCGCGTTTTATCCTGCATTTCTAGCTCCTTGCTGACGATATCAGTAGGAGCGCATCTTGCCAAAATGCAGGAGCCAATGTCGTCTGCGGAGGGCTGATACCAAGGCCCCGTAAGAGCTAGCGGGAGTTACCGCGAAATTGTTAGCTGGACAAGACGATCAAAGGGTACATCGCCTTCACCTACTTTCCAACTGGGTAAAATTGTCAGTGTTGGGGCAAGACCGGTACCACTGAAGCTCCACCCCTTCCTCTTTCGGGCTAAGAACACCCCCAGAGGACGTGGCGACCAGGACTTGAGAGCTTACTGGGCCCCCTTGGATGGTGAAATTATCCAAGACGAGCTTCAGTCTCTCTCTTCTGGAGGCAAGTTCTTGCTGTTGGGCAATCGAAGCAGTGTCTTGGAACGTAGCCTGGTAAGGGTACTCCGCAGTGCTGCTTCGTACGCCCAGGTCATCAGTAGTATAGGAAACCATCTTTTGAAGTGCACCAGGGTCAGACGGGCGTCGGCTTGCACGAGTCCCACCGATGGTGGAAGAGATGCTATGTCTCTTTGGAGAGCCCATAGTGGCGTATGACCTTGGAGGTTTTCCTTGATTCTTCCAGCCCCGGGCGGTGGGGGAACCCGATAAGCTGACTTTGTCCAGAAAGGATTGACACTCACGTCCGGCATCGTCCTTCATGTTAGCAAATCCCTGAGCTTAGGCCGTTCAACCTAAGATGCTTGCTACGCTCTGGCAGTGGAAGGCTGTTACCCTACAAGTAGTTATCTACACACTGCCACTCAGCTGCCAATAGTGCGTCGTCAAGAAGGACTCCAGAGGCAAAGCGCGGTGGAAGGTTTGGTAGACCTGAGCAGTATGCTGGCCGGTGGTGGTAGGGAGAGTCTTATTTATGGTCTGCGCTTTTCTTTGGCTGTAGGCTTTGGTTTGCCACCCAGTGCCTTACTAAGAACATTTACTGGGATTAGCGCAAGCATAGGGGTCCTTCTCTTCGCTGACAAAAAGTGACTGGTGTTGCTTCCGGGTGTGTTACTTGGACCAACTCGTTGTCTCATCATCTAATTGCCTCTTTCTCATTCATCTCGCGTTTCCCGCTCACCGCTCTCTCTCTCCCCTTCCTCCCTCGACTTCCATCCCACGTCCTGTGGTGCGGCAGCATGAGATGGTTCCTCCTCTTGCCAGTTAGCCTAGGAACCCCTATCCGTCATCGCCATCATGTTGAAGCTCCATCACCTCCCAATCCCATGATTTATACTGCAGGCCGTCTCTCTGACACGCTATAGACAACAATGGTGAAACAACAAAGAGACAGGAATATAAAATGTAACTAACCCAAGAGCTAGGTATTCAGAACGTTTACGGTTTACGTTGCAAACAAAAGCTCATATCGGTAGTCGGATCGGGAATAGGCTTTGCTGCCGTTGTCCATGGTGCGCAGTGGAGCTGTTTGGACAGAGGATTTGTGGCGGCAAAGTGGAATCTGTGAATGGCTTCTTTCATCATTCAATCTTCTCCTGCTGCGTGGGAGAACGACGCCGGCTGATGGAGTCAAGTCACCGTAGACATAGACGCCTGTCATAACGACGTAGTCTCTAGATCATCGCCAGCGGGCGTAGCTTTTTGCGACTAGCACTTGCTGTGTACCGCCCTTGTGTTCGGGCGTAGTCTTTGATCTTCCTTGCCTTCGACACTATGAACGTCTGCATCGCCCGTACTTCCAATTTAACACCACAAATCCCCTGTCGAACAGTAACCCTGCACACCCATAGACCACGGCATCGGAGAGTGAGGGGCTCAAGATCGCGAAGGGTACGACCTTTCAGGTGTGGGCTGAAGCTGAACGAAGGGTCAAAGACTACAGCGCGGGTACACAGCGCGGGTACACCTATCTTTCAGAATAGCAAACGGTTGTGCACTTAACCAAAAAAACGTTACGCCGCGATGTTAGAGAGACCATGTAGTTGTGACAGGTGTCCACAGTATTTGCTTGAGTACGTATACTTCACATGAAGTCTACAGGCAGAAACACATTATGACCCGAAATGGGTCACGATATGGAGGGAGAGGTCTCGCTCCAGGGCACTGAGGAAGGTATACTCTCCGCCACGGCCTCGGGAGGTACTTCACGAATATACTTCTTCCAGACACTGACCCATTTTGGGTCATAATGAAGTTCTGCGTGTGCGTCCTTGTCCGAGGTATATTGCTGTGTGGTGCTGAGGAGAATGTACTCTCCGTCTACGGTCTCGTGGAGGTACTTCAAGGAACGTATGAAGACCTATTGTTGGACTCACGGTCCGGCACCTCCTCAAATACGGTCTTTGATGTACCTTCAAGAGAACGTTGGCGCCTGTGCCTCCTAGTTCGAGCTATATATATACTTTTCCGAGCCTTTCTTGCAGAGTATAGAGACCACTATACCCTGTTCAATTTTAGCTGTTGACCAGGTGGTGCCATCAGTAGAGGAAGCGTTAGTGATTGGAGAAGGATACCACAAGAGCCTGGACCCAATTGAAGAGGCAGTGGCCTGGTATTGACGCTTTCTGTAGGCTTTGGATCAAACAGGTGACAAGATAGTCAACCATATTAGGATTTGATGTTTTTAAATGAAAGATGCTTGCAGAGGAGAGTCAGGTGACCTTGCCTTTCTCAACTCTACGAGCTGTGCTGTCAAAGTGACCCAATCCAAATATCCAGCAACCTAGTTGGGGGTGCCTGGTTCGGCGCTTTGGAAGAGAGTATGTAGTCATTTGCTAGTGACGACAGAGTCCATGATGGATCTAGCCCTTGAGCGTTCTTCCATCTTCCAGTCTCCTCATCAGGCCAGCGAAGATCGTTCGGCCCCAAGGAGAGGACTCCTACGGCTTGTATTGGGGCTGATACCTCTGTGCGTCTGAACCTGATGATCGAGACAGGAGATAATGAGGCAGTCATGGCTCACGGATAGTAGAGTGGAGGGAGCTGTCCTTTTGGTTCTGTGGCTGCTTCGTAGGCAGCCAGGCTTGAAATGCCCACATTCAAATTCACCGCATGGCATCTATCGCCATGCTCACTTGCCAAGACATCGCAGCATCACCACATATCTACCCTGCTTGGTGTGCTCTACCTACGCTAACCTGTACCACGGAGCACGGAGCGGGCGCTACTCATAATATCCTCTGCTCATCTGCGAACCCCAGAGACGCTGACTGATGGAGACCTCTCCATGAAGGAAGCGACGCGGTCCCTTCTCGTCAACAGGGTCAGGACTCTGCGGACTCCGTCTTGTCTCCTTCTGCTGGGATAATTTTGTTACTTGCAGGTATCTGAAGTATACTCTCGGGGAGGCGAGATATCAAAGCACCTTCCACTGCGTTCTACTTCCCTCTTATCCTTAAAGACTCTAGACATTGGCTTCGGATAACAATGGATGTCGGGACCTCGACAAGGCATTTTGGAGATTCGCTCAGGCTACGGTTAGCGGAGTGAGTTTATCTTGAAGCTTGAGGGTGCCTCTTATTTGCATCTCGAAGTGGTTTGTGCCACCTCAGTTGATGGACCCTTTCTTCTATAGAAACTAAATCACTGGGACTAACTTCTAGACTATTCGAGGCGCGCTTGCGAACCTCCTTCGAGGACTAAAGATTCTGGGGATCAGAGCACGAGACAATGTACGACCAAAGTCATCAACAAGGGGTGTAGAGAATCACCATCAAACTCGGGTAAGCTATGGGGTTCTGCCTCTTCCGTGCTTCTGCACAGAGATTGTGCCGGAAGACTGGTCTGGGGAACTCAATGATTGTCAGATCGGCCATCTACCTTGACCTCAGAATAGCCCTCAGGCTTCTTTGGATTTGATCCTCTTCTAGAGATGGGCATTGCATGTCTATGGTCAAACTGTCTATCCATAGCAGGAGAAGACAGAACAGGCTGTTCGGGGTAGATTGAAGTAATAAATGAAGCGGGCACAGCCAGAGAGTAGGTCATAGGGCAGCAAGGTGGATTTGGAGAGAACCACACTGATGATTAATGAAGGATGATCAGACTTGGCGATCTCGGCTTTTCTTGGAGAGTGCAAAATTGTCGAAAGCTGTCGGAAGAGCGTCCTGAAGATCTGGGCCTCCCGAAAGGGGCGAGTATGCTCTCATTGGAGAGAAGGCAGAATCATAAAATCTGTCAGAAAAGCATCCTGTCCCGCGACGACGATCAGAGAATGATCATTCAGAAAGTGATGAGTCAGCAGTCGACGGCCGAGAAATAGGAGAGGAAGAGTAGCTAGGGTCTCACTGATGATTGGGGAAGAAGGCGATCTAGAGGCTTCATTTGAGGTGTCAATATAGGCAGCAGTTAAGAGCGCCTTGATAGTACGGCCGTGTTGTTGGCCTGTGACGAATCTGGCAAGGTGACCTCCATCTAGAGATTGGAACTTTGAGTTTGAGCACCATCCGCCCGCCCCGCGCCACATGCTTACGCCGGTTGTTGTCGGAAAAGGCGCCTATTATGATGGAAGCAGGCACCACAACTCTTACGAGCAGAGAGGGAGTTACTGATGTCCTTGACCGTCCGCGGATCAATGCCCCTTCGGGAGTAGAAGAAGGCTGACGTGATGATGTGCGGTTGGATTTAGGTCTAAGATTCTGTTGTGTGCTGGTTATCGACCGCTTATCTTATTGTTGTAAGGCTTACTGTAGCAGTTCTATGGCGACCAGAGTTATGGAGTTTATTACCAAAGGTTAATGCCAAGAAACGAGTTTGCCATAGAACTTGAATGACGAGCACCCTCGTCTTTCCCGTGCTACTTTGATGCGCAGGAATCTGTCTGTCCGGTCTCAACTGCTGATGATTCCATTGATCAACTCCTTCTGTCCATCAGCAGAGGTGGACAACTAGGCAGGCAAAGGAGAAAGACAGGAGACAAAAGACAACCCTAACCCAGACCAAAATGTCGCTTCTTACCTGTCGCGAGCTGACACGGATTCCCCTTGGCCTATTTCGTAGGCTACAGAACCGACCATTTATTCGAAACTTAGGAGAGCGCGCTCCGCCGGTTCGTTGGGCCAGAGATCACTCCTCAACCTCGTCGTTCGGAACGCCCCTACATCCTTTGTCTGACGTCGTCCTTTCAAGAATAAGGCAGCTGAACAAGTCTTGGTTCCAAGAGGTGATGACTTCGGGCTTCAGCCTTCGCACTTATATAAGCGCTAATGACTTCACCCGTCCTGCCCGCTGTGAACCTAAGGATCAGGTCAAGGTCTATAAAGATGGAACATTTGAACTGGAAGTGATGTTACAAGGGCAAGACAACCCCACCATCATCAAGACGTTCTACGATCTGGAGGACCGCAGTCATTATCTGCTATATCGAAGCTCGCTTCGACAGGGCGCTTTTACCCTCATGGATGGCACCAAGAACGCTTGGCAGCCCGCCTTTGACCACGGAAAGGTAAGGAGATTATCTCAATCCCTAAGCCTGCAGAGACCAAGTTACCTGTTACGATACAGATCATTCAAGCGGTCGACTCCCTGGCTGAAGAAATGGAGAAGGAGTAGCTCTTGGGTAACAATGATAGACAACCTGGCATTCTAGGCTTGGGCGATGGAATATTTATTTCTTTAGGGGTTCGCACTCCAGACAGCAACGGGTATGATGCTCAACTCTGCTGGGGTTGTGGTGCTGTTCTCCTGTTTCTATACTGGACAGAGTTATCTGTTCCCAGGAGTCTCTATGTAGAAAGCTCAGGATATACATCCATAACTCTTTAGGTATATCCTGGTAGCTTTCTCCGACGGTCTCTTTAGCCGGTTCTATGATCTCTCCCAGAGCTTGAATTCCGTCGTTGTGGATTCCGTCTGTATGTGTTCGAGGCCAGGCGACGTGCACAAGCAAGAGGGTCCTCACCATGACCCGGAAAGTCCTTGGAAAGAGATGATGGTTATGTTCGCTCCAAGGCTCAGCTGCTTTATCTAGCACTTGGGCACAGCTATGAGATATAGCTTCCCGAGCGATATCTGCCGCGGTTTGTCCTGCTTTACTTCTGTCAAAGGGTGATGCGCCAAGTCGTAAAAGGATCCGCACAACGGCCTCGTCGTGGCCCCTAGCGGCATGCATCAGCACCGTTTGTCCCTTGATATCCTTTCGACGAAGGTCAGCTCCTGCTTGCACCAGCTGCATGAGCACGTTCGGTGCGCGGGCAAACATGACTCCCGTCTCGCAAGAATCATTCGTTGCGTCTATCGACGCCCCATGTGATAGTAGAAGCGCGATTCCACCAGTGTTCCCTGCCGCTATCGCAGCCATCAAGGCTGTCCTTCCGCGACTGTAGCGGAAGTTCACATCCGCTCCGGCAGCGATGAGCTCCTTTGCGAGGTCGTTGCGACCTAGCAATGAAGATGTTATAAAGACGACACTCTTATCTACCGAAGAAGCATAGTGTTCATTCTTAACACTTACCAGTCTGTAGGCTGTGCATAAGTTTGATGTTGATTGGGGATTGAGTCAGGGGTAAGCGTGGAAAGGGGACAATCCCAGAAGAGTTTCTTCTCCGCCATATTGCTGATCGAAAGCGATGTATTATCCTCGCATGCAAAGATCTTTTTCGGGCGATAGGGTGGCTACCGATACTCATCGCTAGTCTAACAGTACGAACCGCACCTCTGGTCAAACTTCCGTCGCAGAGATCAGGCTAATGTCCTCTGTTTACCCTTAATACGGAGTCAAAGAGTCAAAAGCGAATTGCGGAACAGGTGGCGGAGTCGTTGGTCTTAATTGTCACGTTAGTGCATCATATGCAAGCTCATCACTCGACTTGCCCTGGGCCTGGAAGTGAGATCTGAAGGAGGATAGTAGCCGAAGGATGATGGCATTCCAGAGGTTGAAAGGAGGCGGGAACAGCTAATGGACAATCCGCCGAGGTCTCTCATCAGCGAAAGAAGCGCCGTATGAAGGAAGAAAGATAGCAGAGGAGGCGACGCGAAGCGAGGCGCAGAAAGAGGAGGAGGCAGCCGCAGCCGCAGCCGCAGCCGCAGCAGCAGCAGCAGCAGCAGCAGCAGCAGCAGCCCTTCTTTGAGAATCCAAACCATCAACGGCTTCGTTGTCTCGAACATCGAATTGTAGTAATAATATCCGCTGATGCCGTATTCTCAATCCATAGTACCCTGGGGCTACAACATAGTAATATTTCCTACTGGGATATTATGCTCCGAAGCCGTTTCATCAGACCAAGACTCATCCGTTACCCAGGATATCTGTATTACCCATGTATCTATAACAAAGAGTAGAATGGAAGACAGCTTGAATGGGTGGGGCCCATGGGTTCGGAACATCATCCTGTTTTGCCTTGTGTCCTTTCATCGCTTCCTCCTCCCAACCAGTGCCTTCATTCGCTCGCAGCAGCACGGGTGAGGAGGACTAGCCCGCGATGCAGACAGGACGTCGGGCAAGGCACAGCGCAGGTCGTAAAGACTTGAGTACGGGGATGAGCAAGTGGAAAGGCGCCATGGCTGCGGGGAAACGTAGAATATTAGGACAGTGTAAACATGATGGCATCACACCTAATGTAAGCTTCATAGTCAGCCCAGCATCAGCAGCACGGGCGGCTCACTTTCCTCGGCGCCATTGCCTGGTTGACCATGAGGGAGATTAGCGAGGTTGATAAGTGCATATTGGGGTCCAGGGACCACAACGTGTGGAAAGAGATAGTGCTATTTGGTGTGGCTCTGACAATATGACTACTTCATGAGCCCAGTGATGTGAGCCACACAGAAGCCTAGGTGAAGCACCTGGAAGTGAGGGAGGATGTTGCCAGCTATTCCAGTGTCCTCCAAGAATCAGGACGACTCAGAGATCCGGCCGCACCATGAACCACTCTCGTAAGTCTTTTGGGCTGTAGCAAGGTGGACAAGAGACCGACAGAATGAGAAGATAAGAGCGCAAACCCTCATTCACTGCACTTCTACAGCCCAGGCAAGAAGAAAGCCCCCAACAGGCACGACAAGATGTCAGCTGAATGGCTTCTGGACAAGGACTTCCAACGCCGGGGTGCACAATTGCGAAGAGAGGTGGAGCAGAAGAAGAGGGAGATATCGCCTGACACGGCGGCAACTTTTGTCCATGGTCGTAACACAGCTTTCATAGATCGGCATTCAGAAGAGAAATGGAAGAATATTATGCTCCTGGTAGGGTCCTCCTGATCTCCTTTCTCTCTTTCTATTCTTGGGCCTTGTCACATCTGGCGTCAATCATGACTCTTATACTTCACGACGACCGTCTCTTATAGTAATGAACTTGGTTGCCAAAGGACGCTTCTCGTCCATAGGCAGTATCTTCTTTTGACGACTCCTTCTGCCTAACGTTCAAGTTGACTTTGCCCATCCCCTACTACGTCTTGTAGTGCAGTCTCTTGGACTGTTCACTCCTTACTGCCCGTGTGCTTTTGCTTTCACTGCAAGATGAGGCTTCCTAAAACCTATCACTAACTGCAAGTTCGCTAGCATCCGTATCTGAATAAAGGCCCTCGCAGGAAAGTCTCCCTTGGTGGGACGCCCAATGTAAGTGCTTCAAAGATGTGGGGGTACAAAGGCCGCCAAGAGGAGTAAAGTGTCGAAGAATCAGAATGAGGCTGAGGGTTGGGAAGGAAGAAATGAGAAAGAGCTAGCACAGGAAGCGACAAGAGTACAGAGAAAGGGACAACAGCTAAAAGAATCATAGGTCAGGGTTCCAAGGGAGCTAACACTCCCTTACCCCTTCAGGGCCTCTTCGAGCAGTTCTCCAAAGCGGAATCAAAACCAAAGATGCGCTCAGCACGCTTCTCAACGGTGATGCGACTTGCCTTTGGTCTAGATCCGACTGGAAGTGACCAGCAACACACACATGGAAGAGGAGGCGAAGAGGCATATCGGGGACGACCCGGAGTAGAAGAAGAGGACTACCGGCAGCAGGAGTGGGGGAGAGCGGAGGCCCGACATTACCTTCACAAGTATTTAGAAGCTGCAGACGTGTCCGACAATGAGACCATCGTTCAGCAGGATCAACTCGACTGGCGAGCTTTCATCTGCATACTGAGGTACTGTTTGCACGCCATCTTTCTAATTTCTAGAGGCCGTGC
>FLMG01000904.1:123917-154916 GCA_900088475.1 Hyphochytrium catenoides
GAAAAAGATAGTCAACAAGATCCGGACAGTGGAGGTGGATATCCAGAATCAGCTAGAAGACTATGAGAGGACAATGAAAGAAAACAAGAGCAAACAAGAACACTGGCTGCGAAAGAAGCAAGCCATCCTGGAGGTATGGTCCTTTTACGTCTTTGGTCACAAGCCAGATCTTCCATTACGCTTATATATCTTCTTAGCCCTCACCAGCACTATCTTCGTCCCACGCTTGAGCTCTGACTCGCTAGTTTTACCTCTTCCTTTATATTAATGACGTTCAACAACAGGAATTCAAGGATCAGGTAGCCGAAGTCAGGGAGCTGCTCGGTGACAATGTCGAGCAAGTTGATGATAAGGGGGATGTTCTTGAAGGTCTGCTGCCCACTCTACTGGTGGTTTTACGAATATTTATCCCATAACCTTGTAAACTTTATCAAGGTAAATTCGGAAGCTTGGAAACGCCACCTGCTCTCTCTGAAGATGAACTTAGCCGCGCTGACAAGGAGGAAGTGAAGTATAAGATCACGATGCTGGAGCATGAGCGTGACAAGCTCAAAGCTAACGTCAATATGGGCGCCATAGCTGAATTCAAGAAGAAGGAGAAAGAATACTTGGTATGTCTGAAGGCGAACAACGAGTGCTAAAACAGTACTCTTAATCGCATTTGTCCTTGTGTTGTGTGTGCTCTTATAGGGCCGTATGAAGGAGTTTGAAGAGGTTACCAACGAAAGAGACGTGTGTAGACAGAAATACGAGAACCTTCGCAGGCAGCGGCTAGAAGAGTTCATGGCTGGCTTCAGTGTCATTACGTAAGTTGGAAGGCTATAAGTAGGAACTCGACCAGAACTAAGTGAATGGACCTTTCACGACTATTGCCGCGCTGTTGCCCTATTCAAACGGATGCAGACTGAAGCTCAAGGAAATGTACCAGATGATTACGCTAGGGGGCGATGCAGAACTGGAGCTGGTTGATTCCTTGGATCCTTTCTCGGAAGGGATTGTCTTTAGTGTACGCCCACCGAAAAAGAGCTGGAAAAATATTTCCAATCTGTCAGGAGGGGAAAAGACACTCTCATCTCTTGCTCTGGTACGTATATTTGGCATAATTTCTAGCATAAAGCTGCAGCGCCCATTTCAATTCATGTTATTAAAATCACCGCCTGTGTAGGTATTCGCCTTGCATCATTACAAGCCCACTCCTCTTTATGTTATGGATGAGATAGATGCAGCCCTTGACTTCAAGAATGTGTCAATTGGTAAATGTTTGTTGTACGGAACTATGTGTCGCGCCCACTCACACTTTGCCGCGACTATAGTGGCGACGTATATCAAGGAAAGGACCAAGGACGCTCAATTTATCATTATTTCCTTAAGGAACAACATGTTTGAGCTCGCAGATCGGCTTGTTGGTATCTACAAGACAGACAATGCCACCAAGTCCTTGACCATAAATCCAAAGGCGTTTGCCATGCGAGGAACAGAAACCAACTCGCCACAACAAGTAGCTCTCGTGGACAGGACCAACACTGCCCCCGCCACTGTTGCTTGATCCTCTATTCCTTTGACCATGACTGTCTGATCGGTGCTTCCTGCTGCCATGAAGTTGGCCAGTAGGATCACTTGACGTTTGTTCTTTGACTCTCCGTTTAGTTTACATGGTACCATTTCATTTTCCTTGTCACAACAATATCATCCCTAACACCTAAAAAAGATACTTTCCATAAAATTGACCACTGGTACTAGCTTGATCTGATCCTAGAAGTCGGCGACAGGAGTGGTTCAGCGTATTGACTTGTTTTTCAGGAGAGCAGCCAGATGTCCACTTGAGCACTTGATTGCATTTAGCCCCAAAGTGCAAATGAAAGAATCATGGCGGAAGCTCGACTTCTCAGGGTTTCTATGATCAATGGACAGACCGTTGCTACATCACTAGGCTCTCTTGCAGATACACTCTGCTGTCTAACAAAACATGCTCACGAGAGCCCACATGTAGCACATAATAACTCTATTGGAAACAAGTCGAATAGTAATAGACGGTTTATCATTATAATTAATCCACCCACAACGATGAAAATGCAGCTGCGAGTGTGTGCTCTTTTTAAACGAGTGTAAGATATGCAAGGGAAACTAAGCAAGATACTGCACTGATGAGGGATACCGACGCAGTGGCGGCAGCACTCTGCTTGTTAGTGCCTGTCTCACTATTGGCGCTATCGTCCGCACTGTCATTGTTGCCAGAGCCACCAGCGCTAGTGCCACCGCTAGTCTTGCCAGGAGTTGGCGCAGCCTGGGGTTTCCACTTGGCAGCATCACTGTCCTTCACAGGAGGACCGCCATTCACAGGAATGTGAGCATTATGAACAACCATTGAACCTCCAGGAGTAAAGGTTTCCAGGTCGGTGTAGGACCAACTGCCGTCCGTAGTGACAAACTTGACCTGAGCCCATTTCTGGCCGAAGTACATCTCAGTGAATGAATAGATACCGCCTTGTGTCCAGAATGTGTATGCGCCATAACCGTTCTCACCCTTCATCGTCGCCGCAGATTCTGCTGTGATGGCACCACCCGCACCATCCATAATGTAGTGGACACCCGTGGCATTCTGATAGTCATGAGATCCCGCGTGTGTGTGAGCGCAGAGGAAGATATTTACTTTCCCCTTGATGACGTCCAGCAGCTTCTTGTAAGGCTCATCTGCCGCCGCGAAGTGCCGGATTGGACAATAATGGGTGTTAACAACTTTCCATGTAGCCGTGGAAGCGGCTAGGTCTTTCTTAAGACCTTCCAGTGACTCCTCGAACCACTGGTTTACCACATTGACGCAAGCGTTATAAATGTCAGGGGGTGCGCAATATGGGGTCCCGGGCTCAACATTCTTGCACTTATCGCAAGCAGCTGCATTTGTTCCTTTGGCACAGGTTTCCTTGATGTCGCCTCCGTAGCCGAAGCATTGACAGCAAGTCTCTTTTACACCGTGCGTAGTGGCAACGTTTGTGTCGATCGTATAGACCTCAACGGTGACTCCACTGGGGCTTTTAAAGCTATCCTTGAAATATGAGCCCTTGAACTGCCATCGGTTGTTCTTGCCTACATAGTCCCTTTGCGCCTTGTAATAAGCCCACATGGCATCTGTTGCTTCCTGAGCACTTTCACACTTTTTGTGCCAGACATCATTCATCTCATTAGTGCCAGGGTCCTGACCACAGATATACGCAGTGCCTCCAATATCGTGATTGCCCAGACACATGACCCAAGGAATGTTCATCAATGAAGGGTGGGTGTAAACGTCCTCAAAGACCGAGTTGAAGAGCTCCGATTTGGGGTTTGCCACACCATCCCAGTAGAAGTTATCACCTTGCGTGATCACCGCCTGTGGCTTCACCTTCTCTGCAGATTTTCCCATTAGAAACGCAATGGCCTTCTGTGCATGCCATTGTCGAAGCCAATTCTGAGTACCACAGGCAACATACTCAGGCTTCTCGTTCACTCTTGAGCCCCACCCAGGTGCACCGCCTGCTGCAAACCCGCAACTTGGTGGCTTTATCTTCTTTCCATCGGGGCCTACATCGAGACCACCTTGACTAGCAAGTGTTGCACCAAAGTCCCCTAGGGTCAGTAGTCGGACACCATTGTTATAGTCCTCTACAGTGTTTCAAAGCCAAGCGTTAGTCCGATCAAAGCAGCAAACGGAGAGAGCACCCGGGTCGTTTACCTTTGGTAGGTCCTTCCTTGACCTCATTGGAAAATATTCCCGACTTGGTCTGAGCATTAGCGGAGGTTGCTAAGGCGGCAACAAGAACGAAAAGGAGCTGCATGATTGCTCTGCTTACTGGCCCGCCTTTCTGTCTGAGCCTTCTCTTACACCTGTGGCGGGTTGAGCAAATGCAATTCTGAAGACTTGCCTTGACCTTGAGAGCTGATTGACAGCTAATTCAATTCTATGTGAAGCGGAATAAGGTCACATTATTAGTAAGGTGTAAGAGAGCTATCAAGTGGGGCAGACAGGCCATCCTGGCTCTTGCGTATGAAGCAGGAAGAAGGGCTGGTGAAAGAGTCAGTCAGAGGAGGTCGTCTCGGAGCTGAGGCCATGAGAGTGAGAGCGCGAGAGTGAGAGAGAGAGAGAGAGAGTGAGAGAGAGTGAGAGAGAGAGAGAGAGAGAGAGAGAGAGAGAGAACGAGAGTGAGTGAGAGTGAGTGAGAGAGTATGAGAGAGAGTGAGTGAGCGAGAGAGATGTGTGTGTGTGTGAGAGAGAGAGTGTGTGTGTGTGAGAGAGAGTGTGTATGTGTGTGAGAGAGAGTGTGTGTGTGAGAGAGAGAGAGTGTGTGTGTGTGTGAGAGAGAGAGAGAGAGAGAGAGAGAGAAAGAGAGAGAAAGAGAGAGAAAGAGAGAGAAAGACAGACCCAAGGAAGCGTCACAGAGGGAAGGTTGACAGGGAGTAGTAATACTATCGCTGTCCTCTATAGAATCGACTGGGATGATGGTAGTAATAGTGCTCCTCATAGACCTGAGTCTGATCAAAGCTGCTGCTGATTCACACGACACCGATACAAATATTTCCATGCCTCTTCGTAAGATTGGAAGCTTTCATAATGCGTCTATGATTTATCCCTGGTATTCTATTGCGCCATTATTTCGGTGAAGAGAAACTTATTTGCAGGAGAATTCAAAGGGTTAGAGATGGTTCATCTGGGAAATGTATACATCATCCTACTGTGTATTACTACTACGGAACTCTCTATAAGGATATAGTTATTTTATTTGACGCGTATTACTACGCCGCGCTGGCTTTGGGAAGGAAAATTTAGTCCCTTGTGTAATATTTGGCGTGTGGTGGGTGGGACTAAGAAGCGCTCCTCACACCCAGGCGGCAGCACTTCAGAAGAGGCAGTCACATCTGGATCAGGTGGGTCGTAGTAGTAGGTAGAAGGAAATACACAGATTATCTATAGCACTTTGGGAGTTGTAGTAATAGAACTATGTTCCGAGCCCGTAGGTTCCATGCGCTGCTGTGTGTCCAGCCTTGTGGGTCTCGTACCTGTTGCCATTGGAGCTATGAGCTATGAGCGACACCGTCCAGTACGCACACGTATACGACGTTTGTTCGGTGGTGTACCGAGATAAGATACGAAAGATACGGATGGGGCGTTACAGCTTCCCCACGGCGGCTTTAGGGCTTTGCGTCTGATCCTGCTGCTGCTTCTGGGGCCGCCTTCTTCTCGCCATCAGCATGTCATCATCCACGCCATCTACGAGTTCTAAGTTACGTCCTCCTATCATCGCTTGTGGCAGTTATAAATGACTCCAATAGCTCAATAATGAATGCTTCGACGGCCAGCAGCTTTTCAACAAGAGAAACAGTTTGGACATGAGCCAGAGGTAGACGGTGGATGTCTCTGGCATGAAGAGAGTCATACTTGTTGCGTCTAGTAGTGTGGCTGCGCCGTCTCACTTCTATTTTCATTCTATGACCTCACTATCGGTCACATTGCCCGATTGTTCCTATGAGAGTTGTCCCAGAACGGTCTACGTCCGCATGTGGGCTTGCATGTGGCCTTCCCCTTGGTAGGGATAGGTTTGCCGTCAACCTTATAACGTCTGATCTATAAAACTACTACTTTTCCATGGCTTCGTAGGAGTCTACCTAGCGATAAATAGACGTTCTCGTTAGATAGTTCTACTATGGGCCGAGTGGTACTGGACAGGTCTATCAACAAGACAGATAGACAAAGTGATGAAAGATATAAGGACTAAATGTGAATCTAAACCCATTTACAACGATGCACTGGGCTGCACTTGTACTGAACATTCCTGTCTCGGCCTCGCTCTCTCTTCTCTCGATAATATGGTCCAGGCCCACCCTTCCCTCTCGGCGGTCTCGATTGTTTTCTTGTCTCATTTAGATGGCAGTAGCTGCAAATCTCATTGCGTGATATGCATCATATCTAAAGCCGAAAAGCACATACGGATAACTGCTAACGAGGTCTGATGACCGTTTATCGGTCTCGACGATTGATTGATTTAGAGAGAACAAGTCATAGAGGTAACAAAACTATCATCCGATGTTATCATCTTGACCGTGCCAGGGGCAGAGAATATATCTCTGGAGGTGGAAAAAAGCCGATGTGGAAATAAAGGAAGAGGATCGTCTTAAAACAGTCAGTCAGAGATAAAATGCGGAATGCCGTCACTGTGACCAACTGTCATTGTGCAAGTAGAGGGGAGAACTGAGAGGAACAGTTGTAGAGGGATAAAACTCTGACTGCAGGCTACACAGTCTATATTTGTGAGGGAGCGTCGCATGCCGACCATCCTTCATAAATAGCACTACTAATAGACACGCAGAAGGTGTCCCTATCTACCAAGAGAGGTAGTAGCGAAGCCAGCGTCACAGTCATCAAGGCAACGCTTAATAATATGTCATTCGCCTCGTCAGCTGGAGGAAGTGATACCTGGTTCTGGCCTTGACTGCGGGCCTGTGCGGCACTGTGCAGCACAGAAGCACTATATATTGACAGTGAGACTTCTCTTGCCTTGGACAGTGCTGGAACTTCGCAGGCGGACCGCTTCACATCGCCAGCACCATCGGACAGCCTCTGATAAGTCAGAGGACAGAGCATCAAACTATCGACGGCTTGAATCAGAACCCAAGGATGGTCCTGATGTAGCAGTTCCACGATAGCACCCAGATCCCAAAGCTCACCACTCGACTCAGCAATGTCCAGCATTTCTTCGTCTAGAAGTCCAGTCCGACGGCCATTTGCGGGTGCTAGAGCAGTTTGGCCGTTCCCATGGAGTGCCTTGCCCAAAGAACTTTGTCCATGAATCTCTAAATCCAAAATGATAGCTTCTGTCATTAACCGTCGACAATGTTCCACGTGGTGAGGACCACAGCGCTTGTACGTCAATAGGAAGAGGGCCCTGCTTAGAAGCTTCTGAAGATTGGTCATGAGGGCTCTCGTTTCGCCCGGAGAAGTGCTTCCAGCCTGTCGGACCACCTCAGAGAGCGCCACTAAGCCCTCCCTGGTACAACCTAGTGCCAGCAAAAGGAAGGCCAAACTGAGCCTAATTTCTGCAAGTCGTCGGTGGCATATTGGTTCTTCGAACTCCTTCCATTCCCCACCGCCGGTCAATAGGGACTCAACGGTCGGTATCAGTGTCGCTCCTCGCTGTTGGTCACGGAATGCGATGTAGTGTCCATCGAAGAGAGACTCAATGCCTTGAAGATTTGCTTGAACAAAGCACTTTAAGGCTGAGTCCGCAGAGGACTTGACGTTTTGTGCATCCAGACAAATTCTAGCCACAACCACCTGGCGAACTATATCCTGGACTTCGGGTGACATGGAGAATTCCTTGCCCTGCAGCCATGCGGCCCCATCCTCAGTGTCCTCTTGGGCAAATTGTAAAGCTTCAGAGTCCAGAATCTCGGTGAGAAATGTCAGAGACGAGCGACGACGCTGCTGGCGATGCCCTTGTGACCTAATGGGGAGCGCTGAAGCTAGTTTAGCATCGCACAGAGCCCTCAAAACCAACGCGAGCAGTTCCCGACAATCCTTGTCACTATACTCTATCTTACTGCCGCGGTACATCTCCATTAAACTGGCAAAGCTTCCTAACGCTGCCTACAGTCATTGAGTTGGAACAAGGCTCAACGGGTGCCAGTATAGATAAGTTGATCGGAGGAGGGCTGACTCACCTGATAGTGTTCAGATCCTATTCCGGGAGGCCGAAGTAAGGTACAACAGAAGATAATGAAGGACACTACACATTCAATATCAAGGTTCTCAGGTCCAACCACCTCCTGGTATATTTTCTCCAGGCTGACTTCGACAAGATGGCTGAGGTAACTGTCATGTTGATAAGTCTCCTCCTTAGGTTTAGGGTTCTTCGCTCTATCTTGGAAAGCATTCTCAACTGCATACGCAAGCCTATTAAGAAGGCTCCTCTCGTCCTCTTGTGAACCTCTATAACGTGAGGATTGAAGCACCGACTGGAGTAGTGCAAACTTCAAAGGGGCAGCTTTAGGTGGAGTTGCCAGTACTACTCGAAGAAGCTCTTCATGGCTGGATCTTTCTTTTGAGTCTCCAAACGAATCAGGGTCCAAATCTAGGAGACTCGACACCATGAGATTAATTTCGCTCTTCAGAGGCCCAGTCAAGGGAAACAGTCGTTCCTTCGCCAGCTCTAGTCCAAGAAGCTGCTCGGGTGGCATAGTGGATGTTATCAATATAGTATAGGTCTTGGTTTCTGCAAAAGTGCGCCGAACAAGCTGCAGTTGCGAGAGACTGTTCACATCATCAATCACGACGAAGCAAGGGGAGCTATCATGCGTGAGGCCCTGGGTCCTGAACTCCATTAAAGTCTCGAAAGCTGTCTGCTCCAATCCTGTAGAATCCGTGCGCATCTTTGAGGCCGCCAGAACAGCCAGTTCTTGAGAAAGGCTTGTCACTGAGCCACCTTTCAGCATAGTATACTGTTAGTTTAGCGATTTTCTTTGCTGTCCATAATCTTTCCCACCTGCTGGTAGCCAGACTGTCTCCTGGAATATGCCGTACTTCCTCACCCTGTCCATTACATGGGCTGCAGCGGTCGACTTGCCGCTGAGCGGTGCTAACTCCATAAGCGTCAGGTTCGCTATCGCTAGGTTTAAGGTACGATGAAAGAAGATACTCACCACCAAAGAGAACAAAAGGACAGACAGCTCCTGTTGGGTATGTCGACTGTGCTCGCAAGGATATACAACAGGAAAGACTTTCCAACAGGTCATCTCGGCCAAAGAAAAATTGATCTAGATAATGTGATGGGACTTCCCTGCGGCGGTGGAAGGCGTGACCCCACATGGCAAGGTATTATCCCGGGTAGCAGGCGATTTACCAGAACGACTCCTTTGCAAGCGATCCAGGGCTGGCTAGCGTTAAAAGGATGTCACTGCGAGCTTTCTCATGCTCTGTGTCATGCTCGGCCTTGGCTAAAGTATTCCTGACTTCTTTATCCATCTTCCGCCCAACTTCCAAGGCGGACTCAGAATAGGTAAAGAAGGGCAAAAACCCTAATTGGCGGACAGTAATAAGTAAGAGCAGTGCTTAGCCATAGGCAACGGACTCTACTCCAAGCCACAGCTCCCTTACCATGACTCAGCCGTGTGGCCAATGTCTGCAAATCACGGCATGATTCGTCCAACGTCCTCCAGCTCTGAATGGCTTCCCAGACATGCTCGACCTCCTCCTCGTCTCTATGGCTGTCGCTAGATCGTCCTTGGAGTTGTGAGGACTCTAGAGAGGCACGATAACCGGACCATGACTATATTCAATAAGCCATCGTCAGAAGTGGTTATCTTCGTATGTCTTGGGTGATGATGCATACCTTGAGATCCTTCATTTCCTCTAAGGACGTCCGCCGGAATCCTCCGGATACGATTGAGTCGGATAGGCGAGAGTCACGATATCCCTAACCAAGAGGGTGTAAGACTTGGTACGCGACATGGCGCGGTAGGACTACTAGCTTTGATAGAGACGATAGGCGGACCGAGCACAGTAGCAATGCCAAGCATGACGACCAGAGCGCTATAAAAACATGCTTAGCGTAGCTGTAAGCACCTCTGTGGATTCCTGAATGAGCGTCTCCAGGACTACGATGGAGTGTGCCAGCACCGCAAGGGCCAGCTCAGACTGCGTGACTGCAAGCTGCTTGCTCGCGGCCCCTGAGCGATGAATTTCTAGCACAATGGTCTACGCGTAGGTACATCAGCCAACTGATTAGGACATAGCTACGGAACAATATGCTTACCTGCAAGCGAGAGAGTTCCATGAGAGTCTCGTACACCACTTTATCCACATCGTTCCAGTCCTCAGAATCGGCGCGCCCTACGAAACCCACCCTCCAGAACACCTTGATAAGCGAGGATAAGTACCAGACAGTCTTGAGTGCCTCAGTGGGTGGCAGAGCGTCGATAATAAGGCAGGAGGTTACATAGTTTCTTGTCTGAATAGCGTCAACAAAGAACTGGCGCAGAGTCTCTTCGTCAAGCAGGGAATGCTCTGGACAAGTGTTGGCATATAACTGCCTCTCTACTTCACCGAGGCCCAGTTCTTGTACGATTGCCTCTTGGGCAGCGGCAAACAACGGCTTCTTTTCTTCAGCAATATGTCTTATCTCATTTTCGTACACCCCAAGAAGAGAGCGAAGGCTCAGATTTGTGTCCAGCTTAGCCTCAATAAGCACTTCGGCCTCGGCGGAAAGAGAGCTCGCGCTCTTCTCCGAAGAGTGTAAAGTCGTAGTCGATTCAGTGAGCAGAGCTCGAAAAGTCAATGTGAGAGCTGCCTCCGTGATCTGGAAGGCTCTCCATAATAGGGAACCAATCACCTCCTCTGCCTTAAGTTCCAGCATGACTCAACACTGAACCCTACGAAGCGAGGGAGAGCCTCTTCCGCCAAACTGTCAGCACTAGACGTTCTGATTGTCGAACAATCAACGCGTGACGCCCTTGCATCGCGATATCATGGCCTGATCTCCCACATGGAGCACTATGATATAGCTCGAAAGTGGATTCCCCAATGCCCAGAGAGTGGACAGGCAACGACGAAAGAACCAGAATAGAACTCTGGCGTTCCTTGGCTCCTTGATGGCCCGCTTGCCGTTGCCTTAAGCGGCAATAGGAGTTTGGGGCTACGTGAGAGCACAAGGGAAGGTGTATTAGCTCTGGCGGTAAGCTGCGGGGAGGAAGGAATGCAGGCGTCGAGAGCTGCAGAGGCGATCTTTTGTTGGGTCGTTGAGTCGTTGGCTTCCGCTCTCCTTCATCGCTGCTTGCCACTTGCCCTGTAGTAGTTGTTATACCGCTGTAACGGCAGTACTGCTTGTCTGTCTCTTGCTTTGTCGCTTCAGCTCTGACTTTTGATTGATGTCTCATGCCGCTGGGTCCACAGTCAGCAGTCAGCAGTTAGCAGCACCTCCTCGGTGGTCAGGTCGTCTAGCTGCTCCTGCTGCTGCGGCTGCTTCTCCAGGTGCTGCTGGTTCTGCTGCCTGTGAGACTTTGTCATTAGTAAGGCTGACTGGCAGCACGGGCCTGGTAGCAGGCATTACCTCGCATTTTTTTAGGAAGCAAATATGGATGAATAGGCTTTTGTCGATGAGCTCCAAGCACAGTGGCCGCCCATTTTTATCCTGCTACTCACGGTTTTGCAAGTAGCTCCTGCTTCATAGAGGGGAAAACTTTGCTGGTCCAGCCTACGTCCACATTTACGGCGAAACCAGTCGCCCCTGACTGCACCGTCAAGTGAGCATTCCTCTTGAGTGCCGCAGGGTAGGCCATCTAGGGGTAATCACCTCAAACCCCGGTCCACTCTCTGGTGAGACTTTTGATAGGAAGGGGTCTTAGGAGAGGCGGGGTTCAACATGGCCAGGACTCCGTGGATGTCAGTGCTCTATAGTCCCTTATCTAGAAGAGTTCAGCGCTCTCGTCAGTCCGCCTTTCAGCGGCCGATGACCTATCATAGACTTCAACGTAATACTTTGCCCATCTACGACATTCCTACGCCATTGTTACGCTTATGCAGTGTAAGGACAAGAAGCTTTAGCACCGCAGGGCATGGGGACGAGGAGGAGACAGTTCTATTGATTAAGGTACGCAATATTAAGGTACGCGAAGCTATTGGTGGCAAGATGGGAGTATAACCGCTAAGCGCTACTGTAGGAAGTCTTAGAGGAGAAGGTTAAACCCTATGTTCACAGCGATGGCGGGGACGTAGAGTTCTGCGGGTTCGACCCAGCAAATGGGACTGTCTACATCAGATTGCTCGGCGCCTGCATCTCCTGTTCGAGTTCCACTGTCACCCTCAGGTAGCGTTGCCGAGAGAGAGCACGTCAAAGCCGCTACCATCATCCCTGATGCTTACCTCGGGTAACACAGGTTCAGAATCGAGAACGTCTTGAAGCACTATGTAGAAGAAGTTAACGAAGTGAAGGCAGTGGAACATCCAAACGAGGAAGTGGAAGACGAGGGCTAATGCTCAACTCAGCGTGGGCTTGAACCAAGGAGCTTGGTTTGCTGCAACGGCCGTTCGGACCACAGTCTTTCAGACCTGTGGTGCTCGACAGAGCTGTAGTGAAGTTCATATGCCCGGGAAAATCTGCCGCCTTTGGTGCTGCTGCTTGTCCCTCTGAGCCGCTCGACTTTACTTTAGTCCAACATGTTCATGCGCGTATGTCTTCTGACAGCCACCGAGCCCACAGTCATAGTAGTCGACACCATCATCTTCATCGTCTGAGGGTTGATCAGTACGGACTACGGCCTCTGCCAGACTCCTATTCTGCTCTGCAAGCCAAGCCAAGTCAGCAGGATCCAGATGCTCCATCAACACTCGCGTCTGCTCCATATACTCTACGACTAGGTCCAAGCAGAGATTGAGGTCTTGTTCCGCTACTTCGAAGGGCTGCCGAGGTATCTCACCCTTGTACGAAACAAATACTACCAGCCCTGGTTCAGATGTAGACCACCGCCTCTCTAGGTAGCTTGATATTGACCGCAGAAGTAAAGCTCTTTGGGTGGCTGCGTACTCCATTCGCCCATCGGCAAGACCGGATGGAAGAGAGAGGTCAATGGACTGCCTATCCGTTATTATGAACTTTGTCCCTTTGTACTTGGAGGCAAAAGAATCAAAAAAAGACGCTATTTCTCTTCGGTTTTCTCTGCCTTGAAAGTCACTAAAGACCACGACCAGCCTAGGAAACAATATATGGGGAAAAGTAGCCGAAGAGCATTCTGCGTCATCCCCTAAAGCGGTCAGTCGCCCCAGGCCCGCGCAGGCGGTCAGTCGGCTTTCTCGATGATCCTCTCCAATCAATTCTTGTGTTTGCTGCTGAGCTTCTTTTAGCCTAGCGATTGCCAATGAACGGATGAACTCTTCATCTTCCTCATCGTCAAAGTCGTCGTCTTCGGAGTCTGTATCTGGTTGTGATCTCTTGTTTTCATTTGCTTTGTGAAGATGAGAGCTATCTTTCGGAGGACCTGCATCATGATGACCATCACAGCAGTGAGCTCCGCCAGCGCTGGTTTGATCCATATGACTTGAGCGGCCGGCATGCCATGTCCAGCTTTGTACTTCTCTCTTTTGTTGAAGCCTCTTCTCCGCCACATCATGCTTGCGGAGCTCCTCCCGCAACGCAAACTCTTTCCTCTCCCTTTGAAGCTCCCTCGCACAACAGGAATCTAGCGAAGGGTCAAGCCCGAACTGGTGGTCGCTAAGTTCCATGTTATTCAAGCAACCGCAATCCGCAATGTTCACGATCAGTTCAGTTACGGACAGTTAACCGATGCAACCAATCTTCAAAGCGAAAGGAGTGATTGTCTTCTTTGCTATTCGTAGTCCGTTGACCTCTTTCTGCTGTACTCTCAAGAATTACCTATGAGGAGAGAGACCGCGTTGCTGGAGGCGAGGATACCTACGACTAGAACGATCAAGTGCGTCTGCTGGTTCTGCGTCTCGGCGGTCTGCAGGTTCAAACTCCAAAGCTTCAGGCCTTTCAGGATCTTCATAAATCTTGGCTTTGAGCTTTGACACCACTCCTCAACTCTCTATTTTGGTGCTCGTCTAATATAAGATCGTATTCCCCCTTTAGCCCACCTACTAATAACTATAGCAACTAGAAGGGCTATGTGAGAATGAAGATAGCAATTTAAAAGGCCTCCACCTTTTGAGCCCCCTTACAGTCTCTTGGTCCATCAACCACTGACCGCCCTTTCCAAACTGTGGATGGCGATTCTTATCAACAGAGGGATGACATTGAGGCCGCTGCAGCAGCCAAGCAGATCCATTAGGTTCCTTGCAAAGAGATTGGGAAGTTGGTCTGCATGTTTGGACGATGGCTGTTCTATGTTGAACCCGACAGTCAAGAAGCGAGGCATGGATCTATAAACCTTGACCACTGCAGGTGTGATGCAGAACATGGTAAGCTACCAAGCTTGTTACTGAAGAGCAACCCCTACTTTGCCTCTACTATCGTGCCCATGTTTGGCCAACGAGGTGGTCTTAAGTTCTCATTAGGTGATGATTGAATGGTGGATGGTGCGATTGGCAAGACTGCAGTTCAGACGACCTAGGGCAGGAGGCTCACTCCCGCCTCTCTCATAGCAAAGTCGCAAGGTAGTTATGATTGGGGAAATGATCCGGCTTAATGCAATAGAATGAGAGCCCTAAACTTGCCACTTTGCGAAAAAGTCGTTACCCTTGTCATCAACCACAATAAACGCCGGAAAGTTCTCGACTTGGATTTTCCAGACGGCTTCCATTCCAAGCTCTGCGTGGACAAGATCCACATAGTATTAGCTATAGAACTGAGCGGGGTGAGATGGGGTAGTCATGCAGCTCGTACCTGGGTATTCTAGGACTTCCACCTTCTTTATGCAATTCTTGGCAAGGATAGCGGCAGGACCGCCAATAGACCCAAGATAGAAACCGCCATGCTGCTTGCAAGCCTTTGTGACCTGCTCAACAGCGAACGGGAATCATGGCTCAGCTTTTGGCCCCAGGACCAGCTGGTAGATAACTAGCCTTACCTGCTTGCTACGATTGCCCTTGGCAAGCATCACCAGACTACCTCCACTTGATTGGAAACGCTCAACATACGAGTCCATTCGTCCTGGTTATGCAGACTTAGTAGGACCAATAAAATAATCAAGAACGTCAAAACGGACCTGCCGTGGTCGGGCCGAAGGATCCTGACGCGTAGCCCTCGGGCGTCTTAGCTGGACCCGCATAGTAGATAATATGGTCCTTAATGTATTGAGGAAGACCTTCTCCGCTTTCTAGTCTTTCGAGGATCTTAGCGTGCGCGATGTCTCGTGCAACAACAATGGTGCCAGTGAGGCTTAACCGGGTCCTGACACATTGACGTCAGCTCACCCACAGGAACGTCAACAGTGTGACTGTATGACACAAACCGTATGGGGTACTGGGATAACAGCTCTCGGATCTTAACCATTGGCTGATTGAGATCTACGCTTACTGTCTCGGAAGATAACTGTAAACGGTACATAGAGACCGGCGCCACCTTAGTTGCTTCTAATAACGGCAGAGAAGATGAGGAGTCCTTACCTTGTCTTCCGTGACCTCCGGCAGATATTTGCCAACATCCGTCTCAAGCTGTTCTAAGAAGATGCCATCCTTTGTGATCTTTGCCTTGGCCTGGCATGACAAGTCAAAACAAGACCTACGGAAAGGTTAAGAGTAGCGGGAGGAGCACCTGACGATCCGCAGAGCAGGACACACCAATTCCGACAGGATTTGATGCACCATGTCTTGGTAGGCGGATAACCCTAACATCATGGCAGAAGTATTTCCCTCCAAATTGAGCGCCGATGCCCTGAGAAGTCAATCTGGTTAGTACGGCCTGACTTTGGTAAGGCACCTTGCTGTCTGACGTACCATTTCCTGTGCCAGTTTCAATATCCTTTGCTCCCACTCCAAGTCTCGGAAAGCCCTTCCATACTCATTACCGCTGCAGACACATTGGGTGAGGAGTGATCTACGGACTATGGAGTTGCTAACACTTCAAACCTGGTGTGCAGCTTGTCATAATATCTTGCCGACGCAAGTTTCACTGTTTTAAGATTAAGCTCAGCAGAGAGCCCACCGATCACAACAGCCAGATGGTACGGAGGGCAAGCTGCAGTCCCCAAGGTCTTGATCTTGGCTTCGAGGAACTTCTCGACAAAGGGCATGAGCCGTTGATCATTCATGAGGCAAACAACGTAAAGGGCAGTAGAACCTCAAGCAATTTCTTCTCTGTCAACAAAGCTTTCGTCTCCTGGAAAAGGAATGTCTTATTCGCGGATCCTCCACCCTGCAGGCCAAAACTTAGCACACATCTTAATATCTCTTACTTGAGTTTGGCCTACCTTCGCCATGAAGTGGAGATGATATTCATTTCCTGCCGTGCCATATATCTCAATCTGAGCCGGGAGGTTCGTCTTGGTATTCGCCTCGTTAAACATATCTATCGCGGTCTGAGGTGAGCACCTTCACTTCAAGGAAAAAGGCAGGGTTCTTCTTACCAAGAGGAGCGACTTGTGAATAGCGTAAGTTAGTGCCGGTGTATGTGTCATAGACCCCCTGAGACAGGTGAGACTCATCGCTCCCGTCAGTAAACACATGGACACCGCGCTTTCCCATAATAATGGCGGTTCCAGTGTCCTGACACCCAGGAAGGATCATTCCTGAGCCTAGCAGTGATCAACGCTGACATGTAAGTATTGCAAACTGTCATCAAGCGACGCGTAAAGCGTTCTTACTGATATTGGCATTCTTTAATAGTTCGAGAGCCACGAATCTGTCGTTGCTGGAAGCCTCCGGGTCTTTCAGGATGTTAGACAGCTATGCCGCCCAGCCAAATAGTTCGAAGGCAGCTGGTGAGGCTGGGCTAATCAGAGATGGGGCAACAACCGGGAGTACCTGCTGAAGGTGTCCTGGCCGCAACAAATGAGCAATGTCGACCATGGCATGTTTTGCCAAAAGCCGTAGGCCTTCGCCATCGACGTACAGCACCTCTTCTCCTCTTGGGCCCTATTTCAAGCATTTCAAGTAAGTCAGACCAGATAGGTTTCAATGCCACTTCGGCGCTTCTGACCTTAGCAACCTCCACGTAATCACCGGTGAGCTTCTTGTATGGCGTAGCGTCAGCTTCCTTCGTCTCAAACAACTCTTGGTACTGGAAGGGCTTGGTGGCCGGTGCTGCTAAATGCCGACGTTGAGTAGTAGATAGGGCCCCCTGCACCCTCTTCCCACCAACCGTTCTTGCGATAGTACGAAGCATCCTGCTCGCGGGTAAATGAAGCTGGCGCGCAGCGGGGCTTTGTACTAGTGAGGCAGTGCGGACAAGTCAGGGCCGCTGAGTTGACCACTTGGTCGATACTGAGCTTGGAACGAAAGTCAGTAGTCAATACCATGGGAGAACTAGACGTGAGTGGCAAGTCAGCAGAGGCTTCTGATGTGGATGTGTTGATGTCTCCTCAGTCGCTGGGCTGATGAGAGTGTTGGAGGCTGGAGAGCAAGTAACCGGACAAATGGCGCTAACGGCCAATGTAGCCGGTAACAGCAGGAGATTGCTTTTGTGATAGTGTGTCATACACAGAGCGGCAACGAATGAAGAGGGATGATGATACAGCAGCAGAGCGATAAAGGCAGATCTTCAGTCGGACGGCCAGCTGAGACTAATGAGGAGGCGGGAGAGTTCAACTGTTTAATAAAATTTACGCAATGAAGGTTGACATTTGAGGATTTATACCCTTCCATGCGGTGGAAAGAATACTCTGGCTGTGAGATTGAAGCTACCTCAAGAAGTACGTCACGGTAAAGATGAGAGTCAGTGCTTTTGATTATGCGTCCCAACAATCGCCATGACATTGCCATTCGCATATCTTACCACCTACTGACCCTTCCTATCGAGTTGACATCGCGGAGCCCCACTCCTTGAGATAAGATTTGCGGACGGCAACGTGCCATATGACCAAGGACATCAGTGAAGATCGCAGGTCGCAAAGTCTGTGCGCTTTGAAATTAGCTTACAGGACAAGGAATACTCTAGTGATGACTGTGCGCCTTCTTGACAAACCGCAATCCGCAATACTTGCAGATTTGAGGTACACCAGGTTTAGCCAGGTTTAGCTGGATCCATTCAACAGGATGTCCGAGAGGGCCAGCTCCTGTAAAAGAGGTTAACAAAGACAACTGTGAAGATGACAACACTCCATCATTGACTAGGGCTAACCTCCGTCACAGACAGCGAAGTCACGATCAACCTCGATAACTGGCACTTTGTTGACAAGCTCCTCAGCATTACTCCGGTGTTTGTTCTTTGCCTAAGATGCATCGTGAGCTTGGAATTCGAATATGTTTTGCGTTGTTCTCACCGGCCCTGTCGCGGAATCGTAATCCCAAGCGTCGCCTAGGTCTCCAGTGCTCATATGCCGAATCACAGGTGGAGTTCTGCGAAGTAGGAGCTGCGGTCTCCGTCTTAATAGACCGCAAAGTTGGGCAGCATGTGCCCTAATCATCGCCGCCATAGCTCCACAACGCTCAATAGATTAAATGAAAAGGTCCAACTAGTAGGTCTTCAGCTCCGAAGGGCGCGTCAAGGAGTCGTCACTGACCTCGACCGGCAGCAAGACAGCAGGAGATGATATCGCTCTGAGCAGCGCTGCTAGAGACAAAAACGGCAATGACACCTGCAGTCTGCAAATCAGTCTGCTGTCTGCTGAGTTCTTGCTTCCCAGTCATCCGTCATATTTGGAACACAGTCATCCCCTCTTGGATCCAGCTGGGGGAATATTGAATTCTATATTCTTGCGGCGAGAATGTGAAAGACCTTGTGGGAATCTTATAGTAGCGGCTACTGGTCAGCACTAAGCGATACTCCAATTTTTACAGTACATTTACTCTATCTGCAGTTCTGTTCTGCTCTATGATGATTCTTATAAAAAAAGATAATAAGGTGCCGTCAGACATCTAAGGACGGCGATGACCAGGAGCTGTTTCTATTATCAGTAATGAGTAAGGGCTGTTTCTATTATAACCTATATCTTGTATGTAGGGCAATGAAGCTCTGCACTACCTACAGGTATATATGATAGAAAAGAAGGTGGAAGAGCAATGATTCCTCTCCGTCCGATGTCGGCTACCTGCTGGCGATCGGCTCACCAACCGCTCTTTTGTGGAGGGAAGGTCAATGTGAAAAGAAGAATGGCATGAGAAATAGAGGCTGTCCTCCGGCAAGAATGGCAAGAAGGAGTAAAGTAAATATTGTATGAGAGCATGAGAAGAGGGAACCGGCTTCAGCAAAAAAAGAGAATTAATAGGTCTTCTCTCTCTTCTTTGAAAATCACACTACATCTGTAAGGAGCTGCAACAAGAAAGCCAGTAGAGTGGACAATGTGAAAGATAAGTGGTTATTAGGTGACTTGATACGGAAGTAAAGGAATGGGACGTACTACGAAGCACATTATCAAGAGAAGAGTATTTTGAATCTTCATAGAACATTAAAAGAAGAGCGAGCAGCCAAAGGTCCATACTACTGTCCACTGATGATGATGTGCCAGCACTTACTCTTTGCCCCACAAAGGTGTCCAACCAGGTGAACATTTCTTCTTCTTTTCCAGCAAGTTCGCCGGGAGAAAGAAAGTTCACCCTGACCAACTCCGATCTTTCTTACATCATCACATAGGAGGTACTACTCTCTGCCTTTCCTCAAGGATAAAGGCCTTCTTTGCTGAGCAAGTTATCTGTTCTTGCATATCGCGGGTATCCTCTACCCCTTTGCACAGAAGTCCACGTAACATAGAACTTCCTTTATAAGATTTTGGGTACCAGGTCTCTCTTGCGGCCACTAGGTACCCATCATAGGCCGCAAGTTATAATGACTCCATCAAGTTGACATTTGATTCCCCTTAGAACCGCTCATCATCATAGCACTAAGCTTCACTTCAGAGGTCCCAATTTGCGTACATCATTTGCTGATAACCCTGCTACCTACTAGGGCATCATCTCCTCGACGCAAAAAATACTAGAAAGAAAGTATAGGTGCTGTCGTGCTGTTGCCTGTTGCCTTTAGCTTCGCTTTTTATGCGCATGATGACAACCTTCAGGCATTGGCTTGCCGTACAGTAGTCTTACTTGGCGAATCGATTGCACCTGTTGAAGACATGAACTATATTATGTGCATCACGTACGGTGGGACCTTTGAGAAGAGGCGTAATAAGAGTTCCACAATATAAGGGTTCTATCTTCCTGCTGTTGCTCTCTATTACTACTCAAGGCCCTCAGCAGGATCTGCAGGCGCCCACTTTAGAACGACGCATCAGGGGACCGACCACTGCTCGAAGGTTAATGTGGACAGCCAGGATGGACGGGAGGCTGCTCGGACTGCCTTCACTCCGAGCAACAGAGCGGCGATACTTCCAGTACCAGTTGCCGTCCGAGGAAGTGAACGTTTATTCAAACCTCTGCCTTGCACAGAACCGTTTCTGTTTCCGAGCTTGGTTGTCATGATACATAGCCTTTGAATAGTGTTTGTATGATTTATATCTCATTGTTCTTGACCACAAGATCCACCGTTACCCCTTCACCAGTAGTACAGTAGTAGTTCTATCTGCACTACCGTTTCTTTGCCTATGGAATGTTGGCTTAGACCCGGCTTAGATTATGGAGAAACAGTAGTAGAAATAAAACCTAATAACTCAATATCCCGACTACAGGTGGCTTACTTATTGGACGCAGCTTCTTCACCTTCGAGAAAAAGGAATAAGAAGGAAGATGGGTTGGGAACTACCCTTCCGGGAGACGAGGGGAAGACATTAGTGGCCTGTGGAAGTGGGGTCTGTGGTCCCTGCTATGACCGGGCACCGTTGCCTTGCAGCGGTGCAGAATGCAGATGGTTATTAGGATAGTACAGCGCTTGTCAGCCACAGCGCGCTTACTCGTAGATGCTGAAGTTCTGTCCTCTTCGGTGCATAATCCTTGTTCTGTGTCCGTACTCCCATTCTTAAGCCAAAGAAACAGCATTGCCGTGAACTCTATTGAACCCATCCCTGTGGACCCAGCCTTCCTGTCAGATGGAATAACCTTCTTTCTGCCATCGGCTTCTCAATGCCATCTTTAGCCTTTACAGATTAGCTTCTGAAGCTTCTTGTTGAAGCTTTCTTCAAACAATATTCCGTTGGCAAACATCATCCTCAGTTTACAGATATCGGGTCCTCGGCACTAGTCGTTCGGCGCGGCGAGTAGCAGAAACGTATTTGACATCGTGGAGCTTAACACATTTTGCTTTACACGCTTTTTTGAAGTATCGCTATAGCAGGGAAAAAAGGACTCTTCAGAAGCTGAACAAATGGGTCTCTTACATGGCGGCACCTCGGTGGTGGTGGCGCTGTTAAGCTTATCAGCTACTATCCACATATTTCTCTTCTATACTGCAAACGCGGCAACTATTGCCGCGGTGAGACGGCAGCGGAGTCTCATCGAAGCCCAGCCGCTTGTTACTCCGGCTGACATCTCCACTTGCAATATTACTGCTGATGAGCAATGTTCACCTGCAGAATTCAAGACTACCAACGGCACTCTCATCCTTCCAGGAGGGAACACCTCTTGCCTGTGGGGTAAGCCATATGGCTTCACCTACTACCCAGGGTCCGGCGACGATGCAAAGAAGCTCCTCATTTTCTTCCAGGGTGGTGGGGCTTGTTTCCTTAGTAAGTATCCGAACCTGAGTGGTACCTGCAGTCACATCGCAAAAGATCTCAATGTTCAGTTCACAGCGGCGAGTCAAGTTTACTTTGACGACTTCACAGGTGTATTCTCTCCTGTGGATGAAGGGAATCCTTACAGGTCATGGACAAAGGTTGTCGTGCATTACTGCTCGGGTGACCTTTACCTTGGCTCCTTGAACCGATCGTACGCCTATACCAATCGGACAGACGACACACAGCTCACCGACGAGGCCTTTCAGCGGGGCTTTGAGAACACATTGTCAGCTTTGACGTGGACTATCAGGAACTTTCCATCGCCAGATAGACTTGTCATTGCGGGCATGAGCGCTGGGGCGGTCGGAGCTCATCTTTGGTCTGACTACCTTCTCTCACGGTATAGCAAGATGGCGGATAGTCAGAAGGCTGTGGTACTGGATTCTTTTGGCCTCAGCGTTTTTCCTGCCAATCAAGGCACAGTGATTAGGGAGACTGGCATCTGCGAATCTCTGCAAAGCTTGGGACTCCTCGTAGATGAGAAGCTGGCTCACTGCCAGAGGGGCGAGCTATGGATCAATGAAGTTATATCTCAAGTTCATCAGAAGCATAACAACGTACCCTTTGTGATAGTCCAGTCCAAGATTGACAGCATCCAACAGGTCTTCTATAGTAGCCTCGCTTTGTTGGCCGATCTGAAAGTTATTCAGATCACGCCTCTTCAGCTTCCGGCTGGTGTGGATCTGGTGTATCCGTTCCTTCCCATCAAGCCGGACGAGTTCTATAGGGAGACGATGAAGGTGCTCAACTACTTTCTGCAGAACAGCAAGAATGTTCTATACTACTTGAGAAGCTCCGACCAGCATCAATATTTCACGGATCCAAACTTCACAACTGTTGGCTTTGACTCAAAGCCTGATAAGCCCACTCTAGTTACGTTTCTAAGCCAGTTCCCGCTTGCTGTTGGGGAGAAAGCAGAGTCGCTCTGTGAGGAAGACTCCCTTTATCCCTGCCCAGGGATTGCATCCACTTTCACCCAGAGAGAGAAGGCAGCCCCACTACCCGCCGAGGCTATCACGACTACTCCTGCACCTCCAGCTCCGTCGCCAGGCTCCACAGTACGGTCCATGGCTCCAGACGGAGTGACGACTTGCCTGCTTTCTGCGATCTTGGCGCTTGGTGCTCTCGCACATCTGCTGCTGGTGTAACAACAACCACTGCAGCTTCCCAACAAACACTTATGTCTCAATAAAACCATCCTCTACTATAGAAATAATAAGAGCCTAGGACAATTGAAATTCTTTTAAAGTCCAGACAGCTCACGGCGGTCTGCTAAGAGGGACGCAAGCGAGTTTTCTAGGCTGCTAGCTCGACTATTCCTCCTCATCCTCTTCCTCTTCTTCTTCCTCCTCTTCTTCCTCAAGCCACTGCAGGAATTTTGTGACGTCAATGATAGCCGTGGTCTTGCCTGGCACCTTGTCTGAGAGGTCATCTTTCCATTCGATGAAGCCTTGGTCCTCAATCACATCTAAAGCAGTCGAGCATACGAGCCTCACCACCAAGCATCATCGTCAACAGGAGCCGAGGACTCTTACCACACTGGTGCAGCTGGATAAATAGTTTCTCCAAAAGTCCCTTAGGATGTCCCACCTCGATGTAGTACCTTGGATGGGATAATGAGCGGTGCTATTGGCTATGAACAGCAATACACCAGGAGACTTACCGTTGGGCTTCAAAAAGGGCCTCCATCGCCTCTTTGGGCGCGACCTCGTAAAGGTAGTCGCCCAACAGGGCTCCGTACTGCCCTTGAGTCACCCACTTCAGGTCATCATTCTTGGATTTTACAGCCTTGGCCCTAGGAAGGCTAGCTGAGTTCAGGAAGGCCCAATCAAACAGTTCCTTGAGGGTTACCTGAGGAGTGCAGCCAAAATTTGACCTCCCTTCAACTCAACATTAGCTGCTGTGGCCTGCTCTTTAACCCAATCCTTGAGTGCAGAGCCTACATATTGAATGAGTTCCCCGCTTTTTTACGCCGATATTTCCCTCAAGTTGTCTGTTACTTACCTCGAAGATCGCTCTCTAAGATCTTCGAAATGAGGTCGTCTCTCTTTTTCTGCAGCTCTTCTGGGGATTCAGTAGAACGTTTTTGCACCTCCTAAATACATAGAAACCGAGGTCAGCAAACCATATTGATGGTGGACTGTTCGCAGACAGATAGACCTCCTGAGGCTTGCTCTTGCTTGTATCCTCATCCTGGACCGTGAGCTCTTCAAGCTTCTCTTCCACCTGCAACATTGAAAATGTCTTAGCCGCGACTTTTGCCAGAGATTTACAAGTGGAGGACCTTAGTGACAAGAGCCTGGCGAGCTCCTGGGCTCCTTGATCTGCTACCGCCTCTGGGCGGGCTCCGAGAGCCTGAAGGTCTGACGCGATCACCTGCCATAAAAAGGGTTACCCCAGTCCAAATGTAAGGTGTGGCAGATGCAGCCTCTCACCTTCCCGTCTCGCTGGACTATCGCTCAGCCTTCCTCTGCCTGTGGCAAACTTATAATCAGGTTTTGATTGCTGCCCTTAGTAGAGGCGAGATAACATACCAGGATCCTCACGTCTAGATATATTACTTCGCTCTCCAGAATCCCTACGATCCGATCGTGGTCCTCCACCAATCGTCCTTAGACCACTCCGGCTTTCTCTGCGAGTGCTAGCGGAAAGAGGTAAGCCGAAGTAAACTGCAGACTATTGCCGAGATAGATACGAACCCGGCAAGCATCTCAGCTTCTAGCCTAGCCCATTTATCTAGTTTCTCGGGCTGTTTCTCAGCCGATGGAGGATTCTGATACTCTAGAGCGTCCTAAAGAGGCGGTCGGTAGTCAGCGTGAAAGAACGCCCCGCAGAATCCAACTCTTTAAGGACTCACCTTGGTCAGCACGGCCCTAGCACCCCCAAAGGGGTCTACCTTTCTCCGAGGAGAAGAAGGCTTGGTCACCGATTCGGCCTTGGCTGGCTCCTGCTTCTCGGTGGAAGGCTTCGTAGGTTCTACACTTAGGAGTTAGTGGTGCAGACTACAACCAGTAGGTCCGTGTTATGAGTACCAGCTGGAATGGGAGTCTCTCGCTTCTTCAATTGTAGCTTCAAATGTGCAGGACGTTCGCTGGGTGCCTCATTGAAGCTATCGGAGGTTTGATGAGTATATTTGCAAGCTTATGAGGTAGCAGAATCTTATAACACACCTGTCTCTACCGCCAGGTCCACGGCCGCCATAGCTTCCAAAGCCTCTATCGCCGCGGTCGCCGAACCCACGGTCCGAGCCATATCTGTCGCGATCGCCGTATCTGTCCGCACCAAATCCTCCTCGGTCTCCATATCTATCACCACCAAAGCCACCGCGATCCCCGTATCTGTCTCCACCGAAGCCTCCACGGTCACTGTATCGGTCCCCTCCCCGATCCCCATAGCGGTCACGGTCGCCAAAGCCTTCACCCCGAAACCCTCTATCTCTGTCTCCAAAGCGGTCACCATATCCACCCCGCTCTCTATCTCCAAAGCCCCTGTGCGTGTGTTGTTAGCTCCATGTGTGAGATAGATAAAGGGCATGGCTAACTTCGCGTGAAAGGCTATACAAAGAGGTTCAATTGGCATAGGTGCAGACAACGAAGGGTCAAATTGTTATTCTGCAGCTCGTACCGGCCACCGGGACCCCTGTCTCCGAATCCACTTCCTTCAGGTGGACCCCGTCTCCAGTTATCGTCTAGATGCCGTGAGATTATTAAGGTCTACCGCCTACATGGATCAGTGGGTAGTCGACGTACCAGTCATTGCCGCTGATTGCGCTTCTTCATCCTCTTCGTCGTCTGCCCATCTTCCACTTCCCCTCCAGTGGCTTCCACCCTCGCCGCGAGGCCCATCACGGCCGCCCCTCCCGTAACCATCGCGTGAGCCATCGTCTTCGCCAACGCTGTTGATAATGGTTATCCCCGCTGAATTAGATGTCAAGGAAAGCATAGTCATCATGGCACCTGGGTCCGGTAGGCAGCCGGGCTTTTGGAGCGTAATTGCTATTGCCCAGGAAGTCTCCAAGGCTCATCTTCTTATTTTTACTCATGGTTCCGTACTATCTGTCTCAGCGAGCTGGTCTGGTGCTTGTAACGGAAAGAACAATAATCTCTGTTGCCTGTCCCACCACGCCTAGAAGCTGTGTGAGGAGATCCGATGCCGCCGCCGAAGACCGATGCTGATGCGGAGGCTGGGGCAAGAAGAGAGCGTGCACTTCGTTCATTTTGTGTCACTGCTGGAGCGCCCGCCAACCACTTCCGCCGCCCTGAAGGCCATTATTACTGCACGATCAAGGTCCATGGCAAGGGTGATATTCCTAGAGGCAGAGTCAAAGGGTGATCCTATTATTATGCATTTGTACTTCCATGTTCTGTCAGGTAATAAAAGACGCCATAGAATCCAGCAGTATCCATGCCCTATCACTACTGGAGGAGATCTGGGAACCTGTTCTTCCCATAATAACTGTTTCCTTTCACTCGCTCTCCCTTCCACTTGGAGGTCATTCCTCGAACTGCAGGGCGTTAGTAGGCTGATCATCAGAGAAGGCGGCTCCTCAGCAGCCATGTGCGCCACGGCGAGCTGCATCAGAGCTGCATCGCAGAGCTGCTTAGCAGAGAGCTAGTGGTCATCAAAGCCGCTTGTTACCTCATGCCGTTTTCCGTGGAAGCTTTGTCTTGATGATGAAGGTTGATCACGATCCACTGGGAGACAGTAGAAAGGAGATAGCTCACCACCCCTCAGACCGAAGGATTTGTTGCATGTGTTGTAGCAGCTCTGGTCTCTCGAGAAGCAAACCGGTCCAAACTGATAACGCCTAACGTCAATCACCAGCCTCATTGTGATTGGTAATGGTCCCTCTAGTCAGAGTTTCGTCCGTTATCCCTTGACTGCTACTGAACTTGCATCTATTTCGACTGTCGAAGACACCTCTTTGAGCTCTCCGATCGGCAATCGCATAGTATCTGAGTTTCTTTTGAGCCTGCGAATGGCCAAGTTCCTGTCATTATTGGTTAGCTCAGCCGTAGGCCATATAATCTGTAAGCGGAGGTAATCGATTATCTTCAAGCACGTCCATACGGACAGCAGGCGCATGAACAAGTCTGTCTCTCACTCTTCGAGTTGGTCCAGAATGTCCAAGTCTCCGGCACATGGTTATTAGCCTCATATGGTAAAACTATCTCATCTTCCCTTTGATGCTACCCGATAGCAAGAATGATGGTGCAAATTGAAGTGAGAAGCCTTGTTATGGCTAAGAGAGTTTATATCCTGTGGAGTCTCTAGATAGACGTCTCCCATCACTTCTGCTTCAGCTTGCGTGCTTGAGGAAGCTGACCCTCAGCCACCTCATAGCTATGGCCTGCTTTTTGGAGGCGATTGACGAGCTTCATACCAAGAGCTGTTGCCGGAGTATGGAAGCCTCCTGGAACCCTTGCATCACTTTCAAGAGCCAGACCAATACCAGTCTCTGCTAGCATGAGGGCGGTCTGCGAGTATCCGGGATCACCCTGCATCTCTACGAGAGCAAACACCTTAGGTGGAGCCTGAGCGCCAGCTGGCGCTACAGGCTTCGCAACAATCGTTGCTCGTGCCCACCCATTTTTCATGACATCGGCAGAGGGGCCCTACAATGACGTAGTCAGCTACGACAGCGGGAGGAGACTAGTCTTTGCGGCAAACCTACCGATCCAGGGGGAAGGAGTCTTGTTAGGATCCACCTCACTGGAGGAAAGATGAGGAAGACAGGCCCAATGGCCACAGCAAAAGCGAGGATAAAGGCGCTGATGAGTCCTATTAGTCCTCTGCCGGTTGCTGCGGTTTCAGCGTATGAGAACTTGTCACCATAGTTCAAGACAGCACCACTCTTTCTGACGACTTTGGCGTTGATGGTCTGCATGACAAAGGGTCCAGTCCATTTTTTTATGTCCTTGTCAAACCATGGCACCATTTGATCGCCACCAGCTCCCTTCTGACCAGGGACCAAGCTATGAGCGTTGGCAGTGACCTTAAGCAGAGAGATTGTGAGCTCTGCATCCTCCTTGCTCGGAATACCAGCTTACTCACCTTCAGGCTCTTGAGGAATTTCGGCCAAGGCTGCTCAAATAGGCTGATCGCACTATCAAGAGTCCCTCCACTGACGCCACCTTGGGCTTCAAAATGACCAACTACTGGTCCGACGGAAGCCTTGAGCTTGTTCTTGATGTAGTCTGCTGCAACTAAAGTACCCAAGTCGCTTGGGATGGAATCAAAGCCGCAGCAGTGGACAATCTTCGCTCCCGATTGCTTTGCTCTTTCTCCATATTTTTCTGTCATCTCGTAGACAAACCATGGCTCTCCTGTTAGGTCAGCATAATGGACACCATTTTCGGCACAGGCTGCGACAAGTCCCTCGCCATATCTGCCGTAAGGACCAACGGTCGTAATGACTGCCTTTGTCTGGCGCACCATTCTAACCAGAGACCCGCGATCGGCACTGGAGGGGCAAAGCGCTTAGCCCATGACGACCAACGACAACGTGTGAGAGCATCATACCTATCAGCCTCAATAGTAGGAAGGTTGCTGGTATTGGGGTACATCTTGGCTACTCGTGACTTAACTCCTTCTAGCTTTGTAGCGGAGCGTCCAGCAATCGCCCATTTCAATGACGCATTGACGTCATAGTTCTAGAGGAGACTCGTTAGAACTATAAAAGATAAAGCCGAACTCCATGCTTAACCTAGACAAATGCAGCTACCTTCGCAAGATACTCCACAATCAGGTTTCCTGTGAAGCCTGTCGCTCCAAAGACAACTGGCATCCAATAGTTTATTGGAGTGCACGTGCATACAGAGCAAATTAGCTGCAGTGGAGGATGGGTAACGGTAACTGCAGGTACGCACCAAGATCGAACGGCTTGCCAGTCGCCATGGTAAGAGCTCACGAAGATCCTCTGATGCTGGAATCTCTTTCAGGTTGCAAGAATCTTCAAAAGTATGATGTCTGGCTAAGCTTCTGAGGTTCTCAATGTGAGCTTCAGTGGCCTGGAAGATCTTGTTCTGAATTCTGAAGTCTTCTGTACTGACTGACTGAGTGAGGACATCTTTGATCTTGGGGACAGGAATCTTTCCTTGAGAAAGAGCTTGACGACCTGGATGCACTCAGTTACAAGAATGACGTTCTCTTCTCGGTGTATTCTGGACAAAGCTTCGTAGTTTCGGTGGGACACACTGTTGTTCTCGTACTGTAACTATGGTAACACGGTGTTGCTGGTGTAGTTGTACACCAAGTCGTACGTGTAGTAGTAGTATATCAGAACCCACGTGTCTCATCAGAATCTGGCCACCCGGCCTGACGTGTGAAGATGCTTCCCTTCGTCAAATCCGACCATGCTGATTTATCATAGGGCTCAGTTAGGTTTGTGTTATTTGAGATAAAGGAAGTTGATTGGGGTGAAACATGATGCTGTCCGTGCTTGATGGGTTCTGACTGTCTGTCTGCCCACTGCTACTAGGAGCTCACTCTATGACGATCGTGTGCTGATGGGTGGTGACTGATGAGCTGGCTGTTGATGATAAACAGAGGAGGAAAGTGATGATGTTGGTCAAGTGCTGCGGTGGTGCTGCAGTGGTGGCGTGTCGCTCCAAGGGGTGGGACGGGCCCGGCACTGAGTCAGACGGCCGTTAGTACTCAAAAGGCTGTTGCGTCATAGAAACAATTTGCTATGATTGTCCATTTCTTTCGTCTCTTGTTGTTGCTTGCGGCAATTGTTGACACAACAGTAGCAGTAGCATTACCCCTGAGCGTGACTACACTTCTAGATGGAACAGAGACCTCCAACCCTATAGTTCTATCAATGCTGCGGAGTTGCAAAGATGATGGTTCCAAAGATGATGTTTGTTAGGGCGGTAAGCAGCCTCACATCATGGAGGTGGAAGGTGATGGTAGTAGATGGATGACATAGTTAGTACGCATGTACTGTTGTTGTTCCACCACAACTCACATAGCTCTTCTAAACCCATGACATGATTTATGATGTTTGCTCTGATCATGACACTTCAACGACAAGGACATCATAGCATCAAAATGGCAGAGATTGATCAGCTGCGCTGGGTGTAGGCATCATCGTAGTTGTCGTCATCGCACGGCCACCATCCAAGCGGCCATCTCACCCCAATTGTCAATACAACAGTAGTGCGATAAATTCTTGATCCTCCTCCCTATTAACTAATGTAGGTGCACGTTCGAGGATTTCGTAGTACAAGTAGTAGAAGACGGAAGGAGGGATACCACCGTCGCAAGAATAACCAACAAAGATTATGACTAGCAGAAAAGATAAACAATGCAGCCAGAGATAAAACTTCTACCCTACTACTACCCGCCCGCACCCGTCCAAGAAACGTGGAACTATAATGGTACCAGGAAAAACACCGGGAGATCGCAGTTATTTGTCCTCTGGACTAGGCGATAGGAGGAAGGCCGACAACAACAAACCGTATGAGGTCAATATATTGATTATTAGCAGAAAAGATATTCCACAAACACAGCATGATGCCACTTCTGTGTCGTCGTCTAGTTCAGTCGCGGACCTTCTTGGTCATCCTTTTCTCCTTCTTCGCCACCTCAACCTTATGAACCTGATGGTGGGGTGCAAAGGTATCTTGTGTGTCTACTATAAGCTACTTCTAACTGTAAGCAGCCTCCCTTCGTCTTTAGTAGTAGTGTCATTGTTTGGCTCCACGATGATGCCACCACCGCGCACCACTATCCAACTTCATCAGCTCCAATCTGCAGTGCAATAACAATATATCATCAAAATTAGGGCCCTTTTCTTCTCTTTTCGCTCAGAAGAATTTGATAATCTGGTCTCCCCTCCTCCCCTCCTTCGGAGATCCCTTATTATTGTTCCACTGCTGCACCCTCCTCATTATGTGAGGACCAAACCACCGAGAAAAGCGGTTTGTCGCCAAACAACGACGACATCAATCACTCACTTGATCGAGGTGTCTAGTTCTTAGAAAGCTTCCCAAGCAGCAGAGGAGCGTAAGTATTAGTGTAGGATCACAGAGGCTCACCATTGCAACACTACCTAGCAGCGCAGCAGCAGAAGACAGAAACACGAAGAGCGACGGAAGACAGGACTGAAGTGACGGGAAGAAGGTGGCAACTCCTCAAACGAGACAGAAGACAACAACCGCCAGCAGCAACGAGCGGGACACACCGCCGGATAATAACGGATTTCTTTCAGAGACAGAATCGCCACAACAACAAGAGCAGCAGCCAGAGTGGCCTCTTCCTGACCGACCATCAACACAGTTGCAACATCAAAGAGGAGATTGAAGATAACAAAGGCCGCGACACAGCAAGAGTTCCCAGAAGATTATTTGATGTCCATTATTAGACTATAAGTAAGGGGAGTCCTAGAAGAAAGCATCATGCTCAAGTAAAAATGTCAACAAAAAACGACAAGAAGACGACGGAAGAAGAGTGATACGAGGAGAGAAGAGAACCCAGATACGGGACGCCAGCGGCGCACCATATAGAGCCTAGCTTTGCGCATGATGACCCAACGCTATCACCACAACGGCCTCCCGCCTACGATGAGCAGGGCCGGCCAGTGGCTCACAAGAGGCAGGACTCCCCGCGAAGGGGGAAGGGGTCGGTCGTTGTAACCTCCCTGGAGGCCCCACCATCCATACAGCCATAACAAAATCGAAGCTCACAGGGTAGGGCTAGCCAGGTCTTGTTGGTGCC